>JACBWW010000029.1:2285765-2309786 GCA_020086605.1 Lanius collurio | reverse complement strand
CTCCTGGGGCTCCAGACCCTTCCCCAGCTCCCTCAGCCACTCACTTTCCGTGTATCACTACACACAATAACAACATTCTATCCTGACATTCCTCAGTGTAGTATTTACATAGCAAGGGAAAAAGAAAACTGTGCCAGGCGTCAAACAACAGACTCCTGAGCCACCTTCTTTGAGCTCAAATGCTCAAAGGGGCAGACCAGAGTTAGGAAGTCAGGACAGGAGAAGGGAGTTATACTTTTTCTGTCCCTGACCTCTTGGTCTGGGGCAAAACACGTCTGTACTTCCAAACCAGACTCCGACAGGTGCTGCACCAAAGTCAGGCTTTCTCTGGTTACAGGGGACTTGGGAACAGCACCAGCTGCCAGACCCACCTGAGCATTTGCTTCTTGTGGTTCTCCACCTCCCGCAGCAAGGCTTGTTTCTCCGACTCCTTGTCCTGCTCCTTCGCCATCTCCTCCAAGTCCTTTGGCGGACAGCACAAACACCAGAACCTCATCAACCACCCGCAACTCGCACAGCCCAGCTCCGCCCGGGGAGCGGATTCGGGGCAGAATTAGCCGATAAACCCCCAATCCACGGCTGCGATTCACCAAATCACAGCCGGGACTCCCAAACCCAAGGCGTGGATCCTCCAACCCACAGTCAGAACACCCTAAACCCTGCAGGAACCTACAACCGGGATCCTCCAGCCCTGGGCCAGCAGCCCCCCAAAACACACCCGGGACCCCTAAACCACAGCCGGTGGGCCTGCAGCACAGCTCGGTGCCCTCAGCAACCCCGGCCGGGCCCCCCACCTGGATGCGGCCGCGGAGGTGTCGGAACTTCTCCTTCACGGCGGCATTGAGCTCCGTGAGGGCGCTGAGCGGCCCCGGGCAGTCCCGGATATCCTGCAACACAACGGCGCGGTCAGCACGGCCCCGACTCGCCCCGCGGCCGTGCCGGGGTGTCCCGGGGCTGGCGGCGGTACCTGCACGGCCGCTTTGATCTCCAGGTCGAACTTGACGATCTCCTGGTGACAGACCCGCAGCGGCACCGCCGCCGCCGCCGCCATCTTGGCCGGGCCGGGCCGCGCGCGGGCGCCCCCTGCGGGCGGCGGGCGGGGACTCGCGGCGCTGAGGGGACGTGGCGGGGCCGGGCGGGGACTGGGCCGAGCCGCAGGGACGGGGATGGACGACAGAATTCCCGGGCCACCGAGGTTAAAAAACACCTCCAAGTCCATCGAGTCCCAGCTGTGCCCCATCCCCACCTTGTCCCCAGCCCAGAGCTCTGAGTGCCACCTCCAGCCCTTCCTTGGGCACCTCCAGGGATGGGCACTCCAACCCTCCCTGGGCAGTTCCAAGGCCTGAGCACCCTTTCCATGGGGAAATTCCTGCTGGTGCCCACCCTGCCCCTGCCCTGGCCCAGCCTGGGGCCGTTCCCTGTTCCCTGTCAGGGAGTTGTGCAGAGCCACAAGCTCCCTCTGCAGAAGTTCCAGCTTTACCTCCAAGAGCCTCCCGGGGGTCCTGGAGAGGCCAGGCTGGGAGTGGGTGAGAGCAGGCTGGGGGAACACAAGGCCCCCTCTGTACCCCTAAAATGAGAGGCAAGGCAATGCCCCTTGGCTTTTCCCACAAAATCCTCCCGTGGTGCTGTGTCCCTTCCCTTCTGCATTGGGACCCTTTGGACAAAGGTGCTGGAGCCCATTCCCACAGGACCTGCAGGGAGCCGGATTCTCCAGGCACCAATCCCGGCTCTGCAGAGGGTCCCACACGGAGCCAGCAGCGCTGGGAGGCAGCTCTGAGCATGAGGAGGAAAAACCAGGTATTTCCTTAGGTAGCTACCATCCCTTCCAAAGCAAATCCCGGAAAGAACACGAGACTGGGGACTTACTTCAAGGCAGCAGATCCCATTCACTATCACTCCATACACACAATGATTCCAGACGGTATTTCCTCCACAATTTTTATTTTAAATTACAAAGGATGTTGCATACATTGATGAATTTGTATCTGAATAGAGTGCTAGGGATCAAGGGTGACAGAGTAAACAAAGTCAATAGTTTAATTGTGCCTCTTTTCAAAAAAAATAAAACTGCACAACTATTAACCAACATTTAACATTGCAACTCTTAACAGATCATGCTTTGAACAAGGTAAATTTATTTTCTAACAGAGACAAGACTTTCAGTAAGTTTTTCTGAGCTCCAGTTGGAAGTTGATTACAGAATATCAAGGACAGCATTACAATCATGACCCCAAGCATAGGCAGAACAGGATGCCATGTTTCATTTTAAATGCCTTTTCCTTTTTTGCATCTGTATGTGCCACCAGCCTTAAGAGTTCACCCAACCACAAATACTGAGCAATAAGTTTTCCTTGGACATAATATTCTGGGAGGATAGATGATTCCAATCTGAATGTATGAATATCTATCATTATAAAAGAGATTCAAATTATTAAGTTTTCTTACTACGTTCTGTTTCCTAATCAGAAGATTTTGATAGGGTGGGATGTGCTTTTGCCAATACTAAATCCAGTCCAAAGGTTTTCCTTGCAGGAGCGAGTGAAGTCACCCAAATTCAACTTTAAAAGATACTCAACTACAACATATTTTAAACTCCAGACAAACTCTGACCAATGATGTTATCGAAAAAGTTTGGAGTTTTATTTCTTTTATGGGGGAAACAAAAAATGCAAGTGTGGCTTAGAAGAGCTCTGGTTCCACTTTTAGCTCCACAGCTCATCAGAAAGACAATAAATGCAGAGTCAGTATTTGCTCCCGTGGAAGTTCATGGATGTCTAAGAGGCTGAGGATTATAATTCAGAGTGCACACACACCTTCTAGAAGCACTGGTGGGAAAACATGGCATATTGTGAAATGTAAGGTGTAGAAAGAGAGAGATTTTTGTTTGCTGCAAAGAAGATACAGTCTAAAAGTGCCATCTTTGATTAATGACATTGAAGAATCCCAATTTACACTGGGAGATATTCAAGAGTGGTGTTTTCTCAACAGACTAATGCCCTTAATACAGTTACAAGAAGGATCAGTCACCCAGACAGCAACTGTTTGAAATGTACTTCACACGATCCCTGGGGTAAACAAAATAAACCTCAGCTGTGTGCAAGGCTGTGTCAACAAGCCAAGAGCACATCTAGCAGCACACTTCACTGGGTGAGTCCAGCTGAAGCCTCCAACTTCAAAAGGAAAGAAAATCATGATTAGATGCACTTTTGAAACTCAGGTCTCAAGGCCAAATACAGATGCTGACATTCACGGTCCCAAAGTGGGTTGTGCCTCAGCAGAATTTCAGGAAGACGAGCAAGCACAAAACTGCATTTGCTACTTCTGCTGGAGGCAGCTTGGATACAACCCTTGGAAATTCTCCTGATAAAACCTTTTAGAGCTTAAAAAAAAAAAAAATAAAATAGCTATGTTTAAATGATTTATGGAAAAGAAAAGCACATCCAGTCATTATAGTTTGTGAATAAGCTAACTGTTTCATTAATGAAGGCAAATATTAGGTAAATATTGGGGGGTGTCTTTTAAAAATAAATTTTAAACTGACACCTCTCTATTTCTGAAGTGTCTGTTTGCCTTTAGGCTTGTTAAAAGACCCTTCATCCACTTTAGGTTGTTTTTTTTGTTTGTTTGTTTGCTTTTATAAAAAACTCCAACTTTTCCCTGGCCCTCTTAGTATGGAAAAAAGTCAATCTATAAATTAGGAACTGAACACAGCTGAGCCTGACTCTCACATCAGCTTGACAGCAATACAACTTTATTAAATCACAACGATTTCAACTGGTATGATAAGAAAACCCAGCCCATCCACACGTAAACACAGCTTTAGTAGTAAGTCTCTCATCCCAAAAAACCAGAAAGTACTCACCAAATATCAGTAAATGTGTTCAATAAACCATAAAAGGAAGCATTAGCAAAAGGGGTTTTGGGTTTAAAAACACCCTTCAGGAGCACCCCCACGTTTAGCAAGGCCATTCAAAAACTGGTCTTCCATATAAATACAAAAGGACTACTGAGAGCAACTGAAATCAGACCTATCTGCACTCACTTTAAGCAGCTCTGATTCCATCTCAGAAGCTCTGACGAGTTTAGAGGGAATGAAAAACATTTAGTTCTAGATGTACAAGTAAGGCACAATATAAAGCCACATCATCATCTGTCATGAAGGGAGGGGGAGGATGAGGGTCAGACATGGTACAGCAGAACAAGCAGCCCATCAATTCCAAGTGTGGCACCAACGTTCAGACTGACGAGAGCTCGACAAGAGCAGTTAGGACAGCATGCTTTTAATATGGAAACAAATCCTAGAGAATCCAGTGTATCAGAAAAAGGAAGAGCTTCTGTTTGGATTAAATCAAAAAATATATCATTGTTTTTGGATATAGGATTAAAAGTGAATATTCACAATGCCTACACTCAAAAACAAACAAAAAAAAAAACCCCAGGACTTCGTTAAGATCCACATACTATGTATGAACACTGAAAATCTTTAGAAAATGGTCTTCTCTAAAGATCACCCAAAAACGCATGCCACAATTGCCAAAAAACAGAACATGTACATTTGTTGGTTTTTATACCCTTATAAGATTTTTGTTTGTGATAAGTATACACTAAATGTATATATTTTAATGACACTAGAGGAAGCAGATTGTTACTGGCATTAAAGTACAACCATTTCTAGACGGTTTAAATGCCACAGAGTCCCCTGGTTAAAATGTAAAGCTGCACAGCTTGCCTATGTCACCTTTATGATAAAGTTAAACCAGCAAAAGGTCTTATCTTTACTCTACATTTTACTGCCAGGTTTTATTTATCTCAAGTATCGCTGCAGCATTCTGACCAGCCCAGAGTTAGCAGCAAGTGGCAGGAATCATATAAAATGCAGTTTCTTTTTTTTCTCTTTTTTTTTCATCTTTTTTTTTTTTTTTTTTTAAACAAAGTGCTTTTCTAAGATATACATACATATAAATAGTTACAAAATAAAGTGTCAACATTAAAAAGCTCAACTATTTCAAAGCTTTAACTTAAAATAATACATAGGAAACACTGAAATGCAAAGGTATGGAACTCACTAAAGATTCAAAGTCTACTTTGAAATGCGAGACCAAAATCATAGTCTGGTTTGCAGACAAAAATAAAAAGCTATAAAGTTGTGTGTTGCCCAGGATTCCCGGACAGTTAAAAAAGGGGGCTTTTAAATACCTTGTCAGTTGAATTTGTCACAGAAGTTTTGACCTGATTTCCCACTGCTCTCTCTCCATGTTCACAGATGCTGCCTTGCCCGCAGGGGTGGGACAGGGCCATCCCCCGAGTGCCACCCTGCTCAGACACAGCCTGCACCTCCCAGCACACATTCTCTGTCGGGGTTTTTGGGGCCCTGGGCAGCTCCCTAAGAACAAGAGGAATACACCAGACCCACGGTGGAAAGCAGCAGCCAACTCTCACCTCACTCACCAACAGCAACACAAACGCCTCAAACAAAAACACCCACATTCCACTCAGATTTTGCAAGTCTTAAGTGGATTTACAAAGTTTTGCCTAAATTGCCCTGGGTATTTGTTCAGTCTCTTGTAGGAAAGACTTTCTGTACAGCTCAGTAGTGGTATTTTGGCCTCCTCCTCCCTTTTGAGTCTTCCAAAATATTTAGGTACAAGAAAGCTGTGAGTATGGCAGGGCCACCACCTTCACCAGCCACTCTTCCTGCACTGTTACCAATTCAGGCTTTTTTCTCTTATAGTACAAGCTTGGATATAAAAATAATCTACTTATAAACAAAAAGAAATCACAGTACAAACAAACTTAGACAAACTAGAAATGAAGTGAAGAAATTCCCCAAAGGGAGTGGGGAGAAAGCCTTCATGGACTTTTGCATTTTTTTTTTTCAGCAGCTACATTTGAAAATATTTGGTATTTCTATTTTCAGTAAACAGTGTTTTGTCATGTTTAAATAGGGAGAGAAAGAACAGGGAGGAAAAGAGGGGGGTCCATGAAACCAGAGAATGATCTTGCCTTGAGATAAAGGACTTTCATCAAAGGCTAAAGCTTTTAATCTGTACGTTAACACTGACTACAAAGCCAACTCTTATTAGCAGAAGAGCAAATAAGAACTTTGTGTTAATATTCCTCAATCATAGAAACTACTGAATTAACAAGAATAAGTCACATATAAGTCTGAAGAAGCTAGTTTCGAAATACCTGTACAAAAATATAAAAGTCTATAAATTTTTTTTTGTTTTGTTTTGTTTGAAGCCTGTGTTGATCCTTGGAAACATCACATGCATAATAATACATCAACTGGAAAAGTGGCAACTAAGGAATTAGATATTTGTAGCTCTTTTTTTTTCCTCTTTACATATATACACGTTACAATAAAAATAATTTTATTTTGGTTGTTTGGTGGAAGTATACTACAACAAGCTAAATACTTTTTTTTTTTAAATTCTCAAAGTCGAAAACTATTTTACCAATAGCTTACTAAAATCCAAATATATTAAAATCTCCTACAGTAAGTGCAGAGAAAAAAGATTTAAAGACTCCAAGACGGCCACCAACTTATCTACCATGGAAGCGAACTACAAGAACAGCAAAATAATATTGTTATGTATGAATGCTCCTTCTGTAGATAATTGGACCCAAACAAAAAAATTCACAGTTCAGTAAGATCCCTAACCCTGACCTTTAATTTTTTTTCTTTTTTTCTTTTGTTTTTACATTCAGTACAGTATCATATAAGCTGTGCAAAACTTTACTTAGACTGGCAGTTCGCCATATCAGTTGCATTTGTCTTTGGTACAAAAATAAACAATCGCATTAATGTGCAAGTATTTGTTTTCTTCCGGCCAAAGTACCGAAATTGAGTTTTCTAGAGCCATCTTTTATACAATACATAGACTCTGTGGCATATATCTACATTTTCAACATATTCCTATATACATTCAAAAATTTTTAAGAGCTGGAACAAATACATTAAAACCTAAAATCTCACCATCTATACAGCTTGGTTTTGCCCCTCAGGGTTTTTCTTCATACAAAACTTTACCAGCTTATACTGATAGCTCTCCCCACAAAATACAAGGCACAAAGAAGATACTTGTTTTTTTTCTCTTGCTTGCACAGACATTTAAATACTCTATTAAGCTCAGAAAATTAAAGTCTTATATGGCACACTAGCTCTAATGCTGCGTGTGCTATGTACAAGTTAATGGTTGCAAAGAAAACTTACTGGTTTTTTTTAAGAACAAGAAAAGAAAATCCAATTATTTAAAAAAAAAAAATAAAAGGAACAAAAAACTCCCTACATCGACAGCTTCACCAAAAAAATGCTTCCTCTTACTTCACTTGGACCATAAACCTGTCACAATGTCTGGCAAACACTAAAAATCTTCACTAGCAAACCCACGTTTTTGCTTCTAAAACAAAAGTGATATATTCTGGTCCTAGATCATTTGAAAGAGAACTCTCATTTCTGCCCTTGAGCTTTAAGCAGCTTTGAAACTATCTGGTTTATGGTCCAAAAATGCTCTGCAGCATTTTATACCACGCTGTGATTTGTTTTCCTACACTGTTACTTGAAACCAATGGAACCTACTGGTGAGTGTTTACAGGATGCTAAGCTGACATGCAGACCAGAATGCCATTTACAACGAGGAACTCGACAGCACAGGTGGAACCTGACCCAGGAGCAGCTCAAATCCTGGCCTAAACTTTTGCCATCGGTATTCGGAGCCCCACGAGGCCCCCGGTGGGGTCTCCCTCTGCTGTCTTCTCCAGGACCTGGTTCACAAACTCCGAGGTCTGTCCAGCTACAGGAAGTCCTGAAAGGGGAGGGAAAGAGAAGCTGCTCTCAGGTCAATGCTCATGGGGTGACACAAAGCCAGGGGACACTTTGGTTGGGACAGCTGAAATCAGGAAAGGGGTCATTCTTTATTTCAGGAGTTGTTTGCATTTCAGTGTAGTGAGATCAGAGGGATGGAGCAGCTCTGCTGGGAGAGTTGGGATTGTTCAGCCTGCAGGAGAGAGGCTTCAGAGTGACCTCACTGGGGCCTTGCAGGGCCTGAAGGAGCCAACACGAGGCAGAGAGACTTTTTATAAGGGCCTGGAAGGAAAGGACAAGGGGGGATGGCTTCACACTGCCAGAGGGCAGGGTTAGATGGGATATTGGGAATAAATCCTTCCCTGGGAGGGTGGGCAGGCCCTGGCACAGGGTGCCCAGAGCAGCTGTGGCTGCCCCTGGATCCCTGAAGTGTCCAAGGCCAGGCTGGACAGGGCTTGGAGCAGCCTGGGACAGTGGAAGGGGTCCCTGGTGGAATGAGATGAGCTATGAGGTCCCTTCCAACTCAGGGCATTTATGATTCTATGTCTTCATGGCAAATACATGGAATTCACTGCTTACCAAGAGTGTCTTTAATAAGTATGTTCAACTTTTGTTCCATGTTGATTCCTCTGTCATCTTTAGGTACCTGCACCCGATTAACTATTTCTTGTTTAATGGAGTTGATGACAAAGAGTAAATTATCTGCAAAGAAAAAAAAAGGCATGAGCTTTACAGCACATTCTCCAGGAAGAGAGTCACAGTTATCTACACACAGCTATCTGTAAGTGCCACAGGTGCCACATCTCACATACTGTAAAATTAAATTTACATCAAATATTACCAATATTTTCAATAATATTTACAGCACATGCATACATTTACATAATTTACATCTGCAAAGTAGCTCAACATTGCAGGAAACCCAATTTACATTCACTTAAGTCAATGGACTGGTTTTGTACCAACAGAATTGCTGGGTTTGTACCAGCTCTTTTCTCTGTGAGCCAGGTTACATCGTGGTGCAAAACACAGACTTGTCCAAACAAAAGAAAAATTAGGATGTGAAGAGCTGTATTTACCATATTCCGTGTTGAGACCCCAGAGTTTTACTTTATTGGCTTCATACTGGGCTTTCTTTTTTAGTCTACAAGCCCTGTAGCAAGAAAAGGGGAAAAATGAGAACACTGCCAGAAATTCCAGAGCCACATGAACTTATCAACCAAACCTCCCAGAGCTGTGATGCACAAACTCATCCATCCTCACTCACCTTCACTGAAAACACTCTGCCACCTGCATCTGCTCACATTTGACACTTGTGGGTTTTTATCACTGTGCCAGCTGTTTGCCCCACAGCTAAGGAAGCCAATTCCAGTGGAAACACATCCTTATCTAGGGGACAGACAAACCACAGCTCCCAAGGTGCCAGCTGCCCTGCTTTTTGATAAACTGCTAATTCCCATTTGATAAACTGCAACTCCCATGGCAGGAGCTGCCACAATGAAGCAGGATTTCTTGAGGCAAAAATTATTCTTTAGATCTTTATCATTCACTTGTAGCAACCCCAATTTTCTCATCCCTGCAGCTTTACCCACGGCATACCTGGAAGCCAGCTTGTTCTTCTCTTTCCTTGACCTGGGTCTGGCAGTTAAGGGGAGTTCACTGACGGGTGTCAGGTCACTGATCACCTTATTCAGCTTCCTCAGCTCATTACCGATCTGCAGGAGCTTTCTGGGGTTGGGAGTCAGGTCTTCTACATCAGTCCTCCGTGACTTCTTTGCTGCATATTTTCCTGTTTTAAATATACAGAAAAATGGGTTGGGAAGTGACACAATACATACATAAACTTGTGAGAAAATACTTCTAAATAGGCATTTTTTTTTGGGTGCAGTTTAGGTTCCTTTGTTCGTGACAGGAGAATGGGCTGGAATCAGGTGATCCCTGTGGCCTCTCAAAATAGAAAAAACATTTCCAGACAAAGAGCTTTGTACAATTCATATTCCATCTAGATCAGATAAGAGCAAATGCTGCTGGCCAGGCCACTGGATGTGACAGAGAGCATACACACAACTGTGCTGAAAAATGTATGTCACAAGTTCAAACCCTGTTGTTTTGCTGCAGCTGTAAAGTTGTTAACTCATAGTCAGCCAAAATATCCTCCTGCTAACTCAAGTGGATTAAATTCCCAAATAAACTTATTTCTAAAGTTCTGTACTGAGGCCTGGTACTGAAACAATCTTCAGTGATGCTGAGATGAAATGATCCACACAAAGGCCAGTTAACCCCTTTTGTTGTATGTATTGGAAGCTCTTTAAGGCCTGGTTTTGCACTTGACTTGAAGGTCAAGTGTCCAAATGTCTGGTGGGACTGAGTCCTCCAGGCATTCTTGGTTATTTGTTGTTGAGTAACAAATTTAAATAATGCAATCACAGAATGGCTTGGGTTGGAAGGGACCTTAAACTCATGTTTTTCCACCTCCTGCCATGGGCAGGGACACCTTCCACTAAACCAGGTTGCTCAGAGCCCCATCATGAGAAAGAGCAGTGTTAGGGACTTTAGGTACTGGTATTTCAATACAGGATAAAGAAGCATTTAAAAACTAAGGAGATTTAAAGAGAAAAAAGCTTCCTTGGCTGAATAAATCTACAAGTAACAATAAAAAAATACAAATATTTTGATTTAAGAGAAGGCAAATTGCCATGTTAAAAGCAGTAATTTTCAACTCTAAGGGAATATTAACCATACAACCAGGGAAGTTGGTTTAATTTGCTTCTTCAAAGCCAAAAATCAAATGGAGCAGCCTAACAGAGGTCCTGTGACAAGAAAACAAAAATACCCTTAAGAGTGGTTTGTTTTGGGTGATGTTAATCATGTTTGTGGTGCAGTAATTGCTCACTGGGAATAAATCACAGTTATTAGAGCAACTGGTTTAAGTTTCTAAGAAGCCATCTTAAGGAAATAGTTTATTCCCAGAGGAGTAACTGCTTCACTGTGCTGCATTCACAAGAGGAGAACAAGGAGGGAGCAGCAGAGACACAGTTGTGCCTTAGTGCTTGTCCTCAGCTCCTACCACAGTCCCCCCAAGCTGGCATCCCAGAGCCCTGCCAACCTCCTGCTAACACAGGCAGCACTGACAGAACAGCCTCGAGGAGCAAACATCAGTGAAGCCACCCATCCAATATTTACAGTATCACACTGAGAAAGCTTTGAACTCTGGGGGTTTCCACTGAGAGCCCTTGGAAGTCACAATTCTCAATTCATCCACACTCCTCTGGAAGAAACCACACTGAAAGTCCCTACTGTGTGTTCACTGTGCCTCCCCTGGGCACTGCAGAGCTCTGGTAACTGAGCAACAGACTTACAGTGTTTGAATTTTCGGGGCTGAAACACAACTTCCCAGCACTTGCAAGGAGGGGAATTTGCCTACTGAAGGTGTCACAAGGAAAAGCCTGTCATTTGTGCCCAGGGCTCTCTCTTACCATGATGGAGCCCATTCTTCTGGTACATGTTGCTGGGCAGAGTGTCCCGGCTCCACTCGGAGGGCCTCAGCATCCTCTCCTGCTGGGACGGTGTCAGCTGCTCGCTGTACTCCCAGAAGTATCTCCTCTTGCCTCTTTTCCGAGAGGATATTGCAGTCATTTCTTTTAAATCCTCCACAGAATCGTTTTCATACCCTGAAAGGATGCAGGGGGTTGTTTATGTGCTGGTGACAGAATTGTTTGGAGCCCTTTAGCCACGGACTGAGCATTCAAGAGCAAAACCACAGACAGATCTGGTTTGTGTTATGTAACAGACTTGGTTCCAGCATCAGCTGCTCCTGGGTGCTTGCCTTAAAGCAAGGCCAGGGATAGACACTGAGCCACTGATGGGGCTTCATTGGTTGAAAAAACCCACATCATTTATCCATTTAAAGTCCCTTTATGCTGTCTGACCCCCTAAGCTGTAGTCCCCCCCAGTGCCAGCAGTGCCAAGTACAGAGAGCAGATGTTGGACAGTGTTCTCCCATCCTGACAACCTTCTCTGTGAATTGGCAGCAACACAACCCTAACTCACCTCCACACTTGACAAAAAGCATGGAAAGAGAAGCAGATAATAAAGATGGATTAGCAAAAGACAATAGAGAAAAAACTATTCAATTATAGAGTACTCTGAGTTGGAAGAGTCCCACAGGATGGAGTCCAATTCCTGCTGTTCCTTGAGCCCACAGAGCTTCAGGGGATAAATCCAACCACTGGATGGATTCATCCTCCAAGGTTGGAGAAAGGGACTCTGTTATCAGGACAGTGACCAAAGGGCCATCTAAGCTGAAGGGATTTGGACACCTACTGTTCATCCTCTTCTTCCTCACTACTGATGGATGAAGAGAAATGATCCACAGTAAAGTTCTACAATATTTTAGAGGTGAATTATGATGCACTTGATATGATAAACTGTTCATGAAGGACATGGAAATTGTAATGCCACTGTCCACATCACAGAAATATTTTACCACAACTACATAAACACAAACCACAGGTTTTCAAACCCCAGATATGCTTTAGAAAATAAAGATAACCTATACTAAGATTAAAAACAAATCTCAAACCACTGCACTGCCTTTTAAATAAAATGCTAATAGTTTACATTTACTTAAGAAAGAACATTTCTAAACATCACATACTCTGATGGAGCTTAAGGAAAAGCCACCCATGTATGGACTGCAGCCTTAGCAAGCCTTGACCCCGTATGCTTCAGCTCTGCTTCATCCTCCACCAGCACAAAGAACACTTTCTTCCTTTTAAAACAGTCCATTCAATTAGTCTGTTTGCACTTGAAAAACCAGTTGAAAGAGGAAAAACAAACTTTCTTGCTTTGGTCTGACTCTCACATCATAACCCAAAGTACCAACAGAAGTCAGGTACGCAGAAGGATGAAATCCATCCTGAAATTCTGTTTCTCATCATTTCATCAACTCATTTGCTTTGATTCTCTGGTTTATTAGAAAGACAGGATTATAAAGGCAAATCAAACTGTGAAACATGCTTTATAAAGCTTGTGTTGCATAGTCAAAATTATTGACAATTTACATTAAATATAGTTTCAAATACCATAAATATTTGTAACTGTAGCTCCATTTTACTCAAATGCTGTTTGACATAAGTATCAAAATACTCTCAAAAAGACCACTGACTTTCCACCTAAAAAACAACCTGTGTGACTCATTATACAGAAATATATAAATTGAGCCCATCTTCACGACAACACAGAATTAATCCAACCAACGAAAACAAATCTCTGTAAGAGCTGAAGTGGACAAATGTACAACAAGGTTAAAATCAGGACTTCCTGTTTGCTTATTCAAACTGTAATTAAGTTAGCAACTTCAATTACATTGACTTAATACATCCTGCCTTGCAACCCCAACACTGACCTGCTACCATTCCAAAGTTACATAAAACAATCCAGTGCAGTGCCCTAACCCAGCACACAAACTTGTTGAGCTGCTCTGCACTGTATTTATTCCTCCTCTTAGCAAAGATCACACAGCAGGACAGGTTTTTAAGAAATCTGAAAGGGTTCCTGTATTTAACTTTGAAGCCCTTCACAAACCTGTCCTAAAAGTCTTTCTTCACACTGTGGTTTCGGGTTTAAATTCACCAGGGTTAAATGAAGTAGAACAGAGAACAGCATGCACATGACTGCTGCATCTTACCAGGTGAAACCCAAAAATAGCCCCACTGAAACACACCCAGAGAACTCCTCCTCTTAACCACTTCACCACAGAGACTTCTGGCAAATCATTTCGAGTGGTTTTCCCCCAGCTGATGGTCCAGGTGCCCAGAGCTGCTCTAATGCAGCTTCTTAAAACAATCCCTGTGTCTCTACGAGCACTTTTTCACTAATTTCTTCTCCAGTGCTACTCACAACTGAATAAATTGCTGCATTTCCCATTTCTGGAATCTCCTGACTACTTGATGGCAGGAACAGTCATTTAAAAGTCTTTCTACTAAATGAAACAGGAAAAATATACTCAGTAATAGCAAAACCCACCATGTTTAAATGCTAGAAAAGGCCTGGGCTGGTAATTCCCATAATAAACTACCTTTGCAGGGGAACAAAATTGCTAAATCTGTGTCATGGTGATAATAAAAACACTCTTGTCCAAACTTGCCTGAGAGCCAGTCACATTTTTAGCTATTTCTCCTTCACTGTATCTAAATATTTCCTCAGATAACACTTGAAGAAAGCATCTCATTCACTCTAAAAACATACATGAAGAAAAAGCAAAAGCAAATAATGTATAAAAATACATTAGAGGGCCAGCAATAACTGGTAGATTTTTGTCCTTTCAGTAAATTACATCCTCACTCAAAATACCAACTGATTTTGCTTTCAGAGCTGTGGAAGGTTTAATTTTCCTGTGCTGGGGCTATTTTTAGATACTTTACCCATAGTATTTACCTTTAGAGATAAAACAGCAACACAAAGTACAAGAGTGACATAATTTGAATACCTGGAGATGCTACCTTCTAAAATAGACAAAATACATGATATAATTTTTAACCACATTTGAGGTGCATGGCTTTAGGCTTCACTCATGGAAGGGTTTGGCAAGTTTGGCTAAGCCCAGATCCTCAGTTACTGCTGCAGAATGTGGATTGTTGGTCAGTTAAATAGTTAATTAATTAATTCCACCCACAGCATTTATCACAACCTCTCTTTTTCATGGATCCCAGGCTTCCAGTGCAACACATCCCCCACGGGCTGCAGAGCTGGAACAGCTGCTCAGGGCCCCAGAAAGCAGAGGGAGTTCGCTCCAGAAGGGAGGAAGAAGCTTTAAAATGCTAATAAAAATGTGTTGTGTGCATGTGAAAGTAACATAAAGGGCATAATGCTTAACGAGTTTAATGCCAACTCAGGAAATCTAATTAGAAAATAATTTCATCTGAGAGTTCATTATGACAAACACTGACAAGCTTCAGGGAAGCTGCTGTTCTCAACAAGAAAAAATTCAGCTGCTTTATCCCCTCGAAGTTACATGCTGCCAAATGTCTGAATATTTTAATTCTTACACTCTACTACAAGGCATTTATAAGATGTGAACATGGCAATAATTTCTGAAATGAAATTAATACGTGGTTACAATCCTGACGCTTTCCCTGCCGATTTTATTTTTATACAATATTGCTGTTTTGTTACCTTCTAGGTGAAGGTTAGTTCTTATTTCTGCTGTTAAAGCTCCATTTCTCCAGGCAGGAGAGAGGAATTCAGTATCCTCTGAAGACCCACTAAGTGTTACTGCTGAAAACCACCAGGAAATGATTTTATTAGTTTCAGTGGCAGCCATTCTTTGGATTCTGTGGGAAAACTGTACCTGCAAGCAGGACTTAAGTAATTATGAAATCATTTCACTCAGGATATGATTTCATCCTGACAGACCCAACTCTGGATAAATTCACAGCTACAAGAAGTGCTAGAAAGGTCTGCACATCCTACCAGAGAGCCACAAAAAAAGAAGGTCACACTTACAGGCAGCTGCTCTAGCCTCAGGCTACAGCTGGGCTTCCTGTAGTCTCTATTATTATTTTTGTTGCATGACCACAGTTTATGTAGTTTCTCACCAAACAGGGCAGCAGAGACCTTGTACACTTTGAATTAATTGC
This sequence comes from Lanius collurio, assembly GCA_020086605.1. Taxonomy (NCBI): domain Eukaryota; kingdom Metazoa; phylum Chordata; class Aves; order Passeriformes; family Laniidae; genus Lanius; species Lanius collurio. The sequence continues at coordinate 2,294,339 of JACBWW010000029.1, read as the reverse complement.
CTTTTGCAAAGCACTTAGAAAATGTGGGAGGAGAGCCCACAATTTAAGATCAGTGCTGCTCATCTGTAACTACCAGGAGTTCAAAAGCTTTCCTTCCCACTCAGAGGACAATTCCATCAACCTCCACGTTCCCAAAGCCCCACAATGCTGGTACCTGGTTCTGAGAAGGTATCGCTGATGTCATCGTCCTTATCGTCCTCGTAATCTTCCTCCTCATCATCATTTTCAGACAGCTCGTGCTCACTGCCAAATCCTTCATCGTGGTCTTCGTCTTCAATATCATCCTCATCCTCCTCCTCTTCCTCAGGGTCTGCTTTTGCTGACTGTTCACCCAAAGTGTCTGTTACAAAAAGAGAATAATTGTGCTCTTCCTTCTTCTGCGAGGAGTCCGACACGGACGTGCTGGCGGAAAGACTGCTCTCCCCCACAGCCAGCCCTGGGCTCTCCTGGGGAGGGCTGAGGAGCAGCTCTTGAGTCTCTTTAAAAGGCAGAACAGGAGGGGTACTGTGACCATGGGGGGACTCGAGGCCTTTCCTCTCCTGTCTCTTTGCTACAGCCCCACAGTAGCAGGTGTTCTCCTTGGCCGCGTCGGCGAGCGCCTGGCTCAGCACGGGCCTGCTCTGCGGCAAGGGGTTGATCTTTACTTTTGCCTTTTTAACGTAGTCTTTACATTCAACATGAATGTTCACCTTTTCATTGCTGTACACGTTGGTCTTGGCCATGATCTGTGTACTGGAAGCAGGCTGGCTAGCAGGCTTGCTGGCCTTCTGGGCACAGTCCGACAGCGCGGCCTCGGCCTGCACGTTCTTGGAGGAACAGACCGGCGCAGCTGCTCTGCTTGCAATTTTTTTGCCAGGTAACAAAGAATTTAAAGGGTTTTGTTTGACACTAAAGAGTAAATCAGGGTAATAGAGTGAATCTGAGACAGGCTGGGAGTCCTCGCTGTTCAGCTGAGCCAGTGTGGGGGTTTTGCTTATCACCTCTTCATCCTGGTATGGGCTTGAAAAGTCATCAAGGCCCAGGTAATCCACCTCTTTTGTTCCCCAGATGTCACAGCTGGTTAATTTAGTGTACTTAGTTAGGTCTTCACAGTAGGTATCCCACTGCTCCCACTTGGAGGTGAAAGCAGCTTCTTTGTCCAGGATGTCCGTAAAAGACTCCAAGTTCTCAAGGTCTTTGCAGTCCTCCATGAAAAGCAGGTTGTCCCTGGAGCTTTGCTGATAGTCCATTTCTCTGTCCTGTGCACAGTAAGAGAAGTTAAAAGTTAATACAAAAAAGTATCCATCGTCTCTTTCCTCTATCTGGTATGGAGAGCTCAATTCCAGTGAAGTGTGAGAGAATGGTGACACAGGAAGAGACCTCGACTTTCAACTGAAAGCTTCTTTTGAGGGTCAGAATGAAGTTCAGCTTTTGTGCTTGAGCAACAGATCCTTCTGAAAATATTGCTCTTCCATCAGCACACTTGCTATTGCAAATTCATCTGCTCCTCAGGAACTAAACCAGTACCAATATCCATGTATTTAAAATAGGAAAGATATCACAGGCATCTCTATGATGTAGGTCAATCTTTGCTGTGTTCTTAACAGAATATGCTTGAGTTTACTAGTTCCTGGAAAACCTCATTCTAACATGACCAGTTAATGACCACGAGTGACCTTTCTCCTTTGATGCAGGGAGAAAATAAAAAAGGGAATGCTCATTTGTTTGTGTGTCACCTTCCATTTTCCTTCCCCTGCATTCACAGCTTGGGTGAAACAGAACATAGCAAGGCCAAATTCTTCCCTGTGAGGGTGGGCAGGCCCTGGCACAGGGTGCCCAGAGCAGCTGTGGCTGCCCCTGGATCCCTGAAGTGTCCAAGGCCAGGCTGGACACTGGGGCTGGGAGCAGCCTGGGACAGTGGAAGGTGTATTTGAGCCTGTCCCAATGGCCATTCTGAAGAAGTGCCTGCTGAGGAAGCATCACATTTGCTGGACAAGCAGTCCAGCTCTTCCCTCATCAGCAATCATGAATAATCTTCCAGCATTCTTGCACAAACACCTCTTTATTACTACAGGAACCTGCTGTTAGTCAAGGAGAGGAAGTTGTGGACACACACAGGTGACCTACCAGTTCATACATGAAGTCTGGATCCGAGCTGCTTGCCAGGAGATCCGTGCTCATCAGAGTCTGCTCTGAAAACAGGTGGCTCCGAAAGGCATCCCCAAAAGGAGGGTCCATTCCACTCACACTGGGCTACAACACAACGGACAGAGGTGTCAAAGAGGATACAAAAAGGCACATTTTCATCTTCAACAAACAGAAAGATGTTTTGCTTATCACAGAATGACTGCTTCAGTCAAACAGAAAGAGGATCACCATTTCCTCCTAGCCTCTGAAGGTTTTTTCCTCCACAGATAAGCCATCATCCCCCAGAGCCAGAGAATGCTTTAAGAGCAGCTGACAACGTGCAGGAGCAATCAAAGGACACATTTCTGTTCACCACAGAGCTGCAAGAGCATTCACTGCTGCTTCATCCTTCCCTGATGGTTTGAAAGCCTTATGTTTGCCAAGGCTGGGGATGTGCTGGCATTTGTAGTGGATGAGATCTGGGAGTATCAGTAGGCAGAGTCTTCCCCCTAATACAAATCATTCTGTACTAAAGCAGTGTTTAGAACCATTAGAACTCATAAAACTTCCATATAAATTGTAAGGGAAGCAAAATTTATGACAAGTGAATCAAGATTGTTACCTCTCTCTCAAGAACTAAGTGAAAATTTGGCAAAAAAGCATTATGCAGGATGGCTGGGCATGCAGGGAATGGGCAGCAAGGCCTTCTGCTACATTTAATTCCAGACCTCAATTTCTTTTCTAGACACTCTCACCCTGAGGGCTGGGAAGGGAGAAACACTATGCTGCTGAAAGTCATTCAGTGTGCTGATGTGTGAATCACTGCAGTAATAAAAGGCTGTTCTGCTCTCCAGGCATCCTCCCTCACCAAGAGACAACTTGGCTGCAGCTTGAACCAGTACAGGATCAAGAGCAGCACCACAGCTTCCAGCACAGACCCTACAAAACAGGCATCCTTTAATCTCTTATACATTCCCCCTGCTAGTGCTGGTCAAATTTGTTCTTAAACAGAGGCAAAATTATTTACAGAAGCAAATAAAATCCTAGCAGACTTACCTGAGGCATTTCCAAGCCCAGATTCCCCAAATCCAATTCCAAACTTCTTGTTTTATTCACTTGTAGATTCCTTTCCAGCTTTACTTCAGTCTCAGGGAGTTTACACTATCCATGCAATGAAAATTTTTCCTTAGGATAACTTCAGTTCACCCTGATGGAGCTTTTCTATTTGTAGACTTCTGTGCAGAATAAACACAGCAAACCCCCAAGGAGGTGAGTAATCCTTCACCAACAAGGTGAAAGCTTAAAAAACAGCCAAAGGCAAGAATTTTCCCTGAAAATTGTTTTTTCCTCATGCTGGAATGTATAGAAATTTTCTTCCTCTGCCATCCTTCATTGAATGAAAAACCACAGATGCTACAGAGTTGCTGCAAAACCATTTTTGGCCAAGTTACATTTTGTTGACTTTTTTCCTCACTGCTGAGACCAGCAGCTCCATAGATACACCTGAAGAGAAAACCCTGCCAAATTTGGAACAATAATGAGCACACTGCTGAGCATCCAAGAGAGAGACAACCTGTATAATTAATGTGACAGAGGCAATAAACTCTAAAAATGTCTTAGGCCAAAGTCTCAAAATACAAATTTCAGAACAGGCAAAAATGCTGTTTGGGTGATAATTCCTCCTTTTCTTCAGGGATGAATCCATCCAGCATCAGATAAGATTACATCAATCACTCACACAGCAACATCTAGTGGTAGAGGATCACAGAAACCATCCAGCAGCAGAGTGGAAGAGACACATTTCCCCAAGAGAACAAATTAAAAATTGTGCCAAACTCACAGCTGTCTAATAAAATATCTTCTCTATTAATTCAAGTAAGGCATATGTTGAAATTGGACCAATTTATCTGCTGGTAGTTTTACCAGTTTAGGAGTTTGTATAGACCTGCTCTACTTCAGATGTTTGTCTAATGTCTCTTCATTAGCCTCATATCCTGCTTATTCCTGCATTTTGAACAGTGTAAGGAAAACCCTCACTCAGCATTGCTCCTCAGTCAGACTTTGGTGCAATCTGCTCAGGCTGTGTTTATTCTCTTCTTTTGAAAAACAAATAGTAAACTCTGAGTGTTCTCCCACAGCTCCGAACCCTCCCCCAGCAGCACATGACAGCATCCCCGTGATTATTCCCACTTTCAGATAGTATCTCAGCTAGTTTGTCCTCTTTAGCATATGGACCATCAGACTGTGGTAAAAACAGACACTATGCAAAGAAGTTTTTACTTATCAAAACACCCTGCCTTGCAAATAGCAGCTGGAATATAAAGAACAACAGTTACAGGTCCAGTTACACAGGAGTTCTCAGCTGAACCCTCGCCACCCCTGCCAGAGTGGCCGTTCCTCACAGGGCCCTGTGGTGAACGATCCAGTTCCTTGTGAGAAAAGCTCCTTTCTGCTCCAAAACCTCCAGGGAACCCTTTACTTTACTTATTTAAAAGCAGCTTTTAAGTGAAGTTTGTGCCTCAGCAATGCCCATCTCCCTTCAGCCAGCAAAGGCCACACCACAGCAGGACGGGTCCTTCCCAGCTGGGGACTGGCAGGAATGACTGAGTCACTTCTCAGCCTCACCTGGGCTAGGAGAGAGGGCCTGTTCTTTAAAACAAACACATCATGTTCTCAGAGAAAGGCACAAGAAGGTTATGATCCCAAATACCCAAACACTTTCTTCCCATGCACTCTGATGCTTTTTTGACCAGCACATCAGATTAACACTTTGTCATCACCACCAGACCACGGGCACCACCTGCATTCACAAGGACACTGCCAGAGCTCTCCGGGATACAAAGGGGGAAGAAAGGAAACATTTGCTGCTTCTTTACTCGTTGTTCTTCGCTGTGTTTTTTGGCAGAACATGGGCCTCAAGCTGTTCCACACACAGCCAGCAAGGGGGCTGAAACTTCATCTGTACCAACACTGATTTCAGTAACAACCAACACTTCCAGGTGCCAGCTTTTGGATCACTTCCAAATCCTCAAAACAAACATTAAAGGCTAAAATAGTTTTACTATCTCAAAGACTGAAGCAATAAACTTCTTGCACTATTTGAGAACACCAGTGCATGTCTTACCAGGTCAAAGCAGTGTATCAGCTAATCCCATTCTTCCTGTAATTCTCTTTATATTTCATTCTTGACATTTTATAATATTAATACTTAAATGTGACTTGAATCCCAGTAGGATCTAGTCAACTATTCCACAACATAGGATTTTTCTTAGTAGCTCTGTGGAGGGGGAAAACACAGTGAGGCCATGAAAAGAAAGACACTGCCTCAGGGAGCTGCACAATCCAGGCAGCCTTCATGCTCCCAACAAAGCAGCTCTACTTCCAGCTGCTTTCCAAATTTCCCAGAAAGATCAAGATCATCATTAAAAGACTCCTGGTGTTTATACTTAACTCCCAGTGTTTCTTCACTGGTAAATAAAGATGTATGGCACAAGTCAGTGGCACATAGGGAAGCACAGGTGTAAACTCAGAACTTGCTGTGAAGGAAAGTAATTTGTAGACTGCAGTTAAAGTCCTGCTTTTACAGAATTCATCATTACTGGCACTTTCAGCCCAAGACTGAGTTAGAAAAGAATAGTCCAGCTGTTGTGTTATCGATAATGAATGCAGCTCTGAATGAACTAAAAGAGCTGTGGCAGAGCTCAAGTACAGCAGCACTAAGCATTATTGAAGATAAATATAGCAGGAATTTCTACTTCAGGACAATTTCCATTCATGCCTTCCATCAGCCCTTCCCAAATGCAGAGATGCAGGTGGAATACAGAGCCCGAGGCAGCGGGCAGGGTGCTGGCTCCTGTGGCAACAGCCTGCAGGGAAATCAGATTAAGGTGATTAAGGAGCCAGGCCCGGAGCTGGTTCTGTGTCTGCAGATCTGAAGTCACATCAGTGCCAAGCTCTGCTCCCGATCCTGCTCCTTCCTTCACTGGGGCCTCGGGAAGGGCAGGGCACCTGAGAGGAGCCTACAACACACATGGAGAGGGACTATTCCCAAGGGCCTGGAGGGACAGGACAAGGGGGGATGGCTTCACACTGACAGAAAGCAGGGTTAGATGGGCCAGTGGGAAGGAATTGTTCCCTGGGAGGGTGGGCAGGCCCTGGCACAGGGTGCCCAGAGCAGCTGTGGCTGCCCCTGGATCCCTGGCAGTGCCCAAAGCCAGGCTGGACGGGGCTTGGAGCACCCTGGGATGGTGGAAGGTGTCCCTGCCCATGGCAGGGGATTGAAACTAAATGAGCTGTAAGGTACCTTCCAGCCCAAACCATTCCGTGATTCTGTGATCTTGGGAAGAGTTATGTGCATTTAACATTTAAGAATTTGGGCTACCGATGGAGGCATGCACGTGTACGCTGGTTAAAATCCCATCAGTCATCAACAAGGAACCCAAGCCTTAGAGTTAACACCTAATTAATTTAAAGACAAATTCTAATTAAAAATAATCTCCTCTATATAGTATTTACTTTCTGAAGAGGAATGGTGGTTCCAAGATGCCCGGAAAGACTGAATTTCACCCAGGGGAGCAGGGGGTGCATTACCTGGGGTTACTGCTCTAACCCAGCCCACAGCAGGAGCTAAACTCCAAATATGCAGCACTTAAGGACACACACGGCAGCTCCTGTGCAGGTGCTGCCTCCCTGGGCCACTAAAACACCCTCCTGCCTCACTACAGCACCTCCAGAGAAGCCCCTAGAAGAGAAAACCCCAAAATGCAGCTTTCAGCCTGGCACCTCCAAGCCTTTCTCGGTCACCTGCGTGAATCATTTGTACTGTGGCTGTAACTAAAGTTGCTATTTCTGGCCCAGTTCAGCTGTGTATTTTGTACCACTGGAAAGGCACATGGAGCGTGGCTGTGCTGTTTTGTTGGCTGCACAGTGCTTATTATCCCAGCAGCTAAAAGCCTGCTGTAAGTGCATTACAGGAACAATTACACTTTCATGATGGTGACTGCATCACACAGCACAGCTTGTCAAAGTTACAATTTTGATGCAGGTATAAAAAAATAGCTCACAAGAGCCTGCCAGTACTAAACTTAAAAGCTCAGCCTGAAACATTCACGGTCAACTCTGAATTTCAGAGAAAGCACAAAAACTACACCATGTGCTGGGAAAGAACCATTATGTACCATCCACTGTTCACTGTATCCGGTACATTTTATGAAACACTGGAGTTAGAGATGCAAGAAGTTCTCCTGCACGTCTCTTAGAAACATTTTTTCCTTCCACAGTTCGTGCCAACTTGTTTTCTATTCTAGAACACCCTCTGCTCAGGGCAGTCTTTAAGCTGAGAACATGCAGACTGCCTGGGGTGGAGCCCATCCCTGGAGGTGTCCAGGGAACCACTGGACACAGCACTCAGAGCTCTGCTCTGGTTGAGAAGGAGGCAATCAGCCACAGGTTGGACTCGATGGTCTTGGAGGTCTTTTCCAATCTCAATGAGTCTGTATTTTTCTTACTTTTGTTTCTGAATAATGTTCCTTTTTTTTTTTCCCTTTCTCCATGGTTCTTCAATTATTAGCCAGACTTAAAAAAGTTCTTTTACTTTTCTCCCTCAGCACAAAGACACTACGTTCATTAGTATTATTATTATTTCATTGCAGTGAGAAAAGACACTCTTTTAAAATGTCCTCCTGTATTTCCACCCACTGCAATCTCATTCCTGGACTCACCAAAGCAGCCAAGACCCTCTACTTTCTTGGTGATGGATTTCTATTAAAATGCCAGCACGAGCATCTGAGGCATTATGCTCTTTGCTTTTTCCATGCTGGAGAGAAAACATCTGCTTAAGACCCCCAGCCCCTGAGTCTGATGGAGCACTGCCACTTAAAAGAACTCAAGATCTGCAGACTGTTTCACTTCTTCTAAGCCTCTTCCCTTCAGGAGAGGGAAACTGTTACTTCACTGTCTCTGTTCCCTTTCCTCCACTGACCATCCCTTCCCCCTCCAGGGTTATTTTTCCAGTCCTACTTGCCCACAGCAGACAGATTTCAAGACCTGCAAGTGATACCTCTAAAGAGAAGCTCTGGTCTGCAATCACACACACGACACCTCAGGCAGCAGAGCCCACGAGCTCCCAGAACACTCAGGTACCTCCCATGCCAACAGCAATTCCCAGCTCTGGGGGGGCTCCAGCTGTGGCACCAACAGGCAGGTCCCACAAACTGATGGGAACACAGTCATGGAATGGTTTGGGTTGGAAGGGAGCTTAAAGATCATCTGGTTCCACTCCCTTGCCACGAGCAGGGACACCTTCCACTGTCCCAGGCTGCTCCAAGCCCCATCCAACCTGACCCTGGACACTTCCAGGGATCCAAGGGCAGCCACAGCTGCTCTGGGCACCCTGTGCCAGGGAAGAATTTCTTCCCAATATCCAATCTAAACCTATTCCCTGGCAGTGTGAAGCCATTCCCCCTTCTC
>JACBWW010000029.1:2271422-2285376 GCA_020086605.1 Lanius collurio | reverse complement strand
CCGGAGCGCAGCCGCGCTGCACGAGAGAAGCCCCTTCCCGGGGCCGCGGCTCGCAGCGAACCGCCGTGCCCCTGCCCTGGCATTACATAAACGCCGCGCCAGAGCGGGGACGGTCCCGTCCCGCCATACCCCGCACTCGCAGACCGGTGACCCCTCTCCGCCACCTCTGCCCCGCAGCCTCTGGAGCGGAGCCGCCCTCTCGGCACCAACACGCCTGGGCACACAGACCCCGCACGCCCACGGGGCACCCCCGGCCGTCCCGGGCATTCAAACAGGTCGCAAGGGGAGGAGGCGACTACGAGCCCGAAAGGCAGAGGAATACAGGACCTGCCGAGCCCTTCTCTGCCTTCCCGGGCAGCCCCTCCGCCCGCACAGCCAGAGCGGCCGGGCTCCCCCGGCAGGACGGTGCTTTCCTCTCCCCGGCGCTTTCCTTGTAAAGGCACGGGCCGCTCCTGCCGGGCGGAGGCTGGAGGGAACAACGCCGACAACTCTCCGCTCAGCCCGCGCTCCGTCCCGGCTGCCCGTTCTCATCGCGCCCACCCCGGCACCGGGCCCCAAAGCTCCGCTCCGGGACCGGACACCCCCCGCGCACGGCTGCTCTCCCGCGGCCCCAGCAGCCACACCCCCTCGGCGGGCGAGCGGAGCGGAGGGGCCGCTGGCACCATCCCCGTCCCGCTGCCCTCGGCAGCCGGGCAGACACCTCTGCCCCGCTCTCCCTCCCTCCTTGCAGCCCCCTGCCCGGCGACACCGCCTCCTCCCGCCGGACCGCCCGACCCCCGGCCCCCGCGGCGCCCCGCAGCCCCCTGGAGCCCCGCGGCCTCCCCGAGCCCCTCACTCACCGCGCTCAGCGGGGGCCGCCGCCCCGCGCAGCCCGGCCCGGCCCCTCCATGCGGCCCCGGGTTTGTTTGTTTATGTCCCTTCCTGACGGGTTCCCGGAAATCGCGTGACTCGACCCTCACGTGGCCCGAGGGGGCGGTCGCGCGCGGGAGGCGGGGGGAAGGGGGCCGCGCCAGCCAATAGGCGGTGTGTGCCGCCGTCACGTGACGGCGGAGCGCCGCGCGGGGGGTATTTAAGGCGGGGAGGCGGGTGCCCCCGGGCAGAGCGCGGCGGGGCGGCGGCAGCGGCTCCTGCAGCGGGGCCGGGCCGGGCCGGGCTGGGCTCTCGCACCCCGAGCCTGCTCCCCCTCATCCACCTCACCCAGCCCTCTTCTGCTGAAGCTCTACGTTTTACCAGCTGTCTTCAGCTACATGCACAACCACCTCTCACAGTGACAGGTGGCTGGCCTGGACTGCTTCAGACCCAACTGCAGAAATTATTACTACTAAACATAATGAAAAATAGACCCAACCGTTCTTATCTTACAATTTGTAAAGAATACGTCTTCTATTCTTTAAAGACCTTTCTTGCATTTCACCCCATTTCTTCTTCTTTTGCCCCAGAGACTCCATGACGTTTAATTACGGAAACAAGGGAGCAGCCACCCACCTCTGACAACTCAGCCCTTCACAGGAGTAAAATGGTTCCAAGATTTCCACTAGAGGAAAAGTAAACTTCCATAAACGCTCCAGAACGATTTCGTGCAAGAGGCAGAGATGCAAAATTAGAATTTCCTAGACAATACGAACAAAAGCAGATAAAAGCATTTGAAATGACCCTGACCTAAATTCTCACTCTGCACATTGCCAGAGTTTATGACTTAAAAGTCATCACAACTTGACTGTGGAGTCAGTTTCCTTAAATTTCTTATTTTTTTTACCCAAATATCTTCCACCACAGGCACAGGTTTTCCATTTCAAGCACAAATTTCTTTCTTTATTACTTGAACATTCTGTGTTCTCTTCTGCTGTCAGACAACAAAAACCAATGCGTGAAGAAGGCTCTGGTACCTGCATTGTTTGTTAAAACCACCAGTGGCTCAATCCCTCTGTTCTCATTTCCTGCAAAAAAAAAGAAATTATCCCAAGCAGTGTTAATTCCTGGCACACATGGAGCAGACTGATCCACAACCACCATGCAGAGAGAAAGTCATAAAACATCTACAGAATAGACACAAAACATTATTATTTCAGTTCCTTCAGTCATGCCACCACCTGGCATCTGCTTTGGAGGAAACATCAACTATGCTGAAAAAGGGGAATTTCTTTCTGGGAAGCATCTAAGTGCAAATGACTCTGTGGCTTCTTGGTGTGGAATAGCTCTTTCCATTAATTTGGCACCAGTGAGAGACCCCATGGGAACTCTGGTTTACTTCTCTCTTCTAGAGCAAGTGATAGCTTCGAACCTAGAAGAGAAAGCTTGTTAAAGACAGTGGTAACACAATAAACTAACAGTACTGTTTGTCACTGAGTGTTTTCGTTTGGGATATTTCACTTTAGGGTAAATATGATGAGATCAATGTATCTTAAAAACTCAAATCTGTCAACAATGCTTTGAAGAATTTCTCTCCCCCTCCTCATACAATGTCAACAGATCTCATTCTCCACACACTTCAAAAGTTAAACAACAACTTTAAGTTTTTATACGATCACTTGGTTTTAATTTTCCCAGGAATTATTTGGTACAGACTGTGTAACATGACTGTGTACAAGATCTTGCATGGTAAAATACAGCTCTTAGACACTGACATAACAAAAAAATCCACTATTCCAGTCCCAACAGCTGTCATGCTTATTTGCAATAATGGGCACATTCTTTCTTCTTTTGCAATTCAAACTGTCCACTTTTGGATCACTGCAAGTTACATGTCAGGATCTTGGAATTTCCTGTGTAGTGATGAGTGCTGTCCCACTGAACAAGTTAATGGTGCTATCCAAGAGGGAAAAGCAAATAAAATATTAACCATTCTATCACGTCCTTGTGCATAACAATAAAGGGAATAATTGTAATTTATCTGGACATGAGGTAGGGAAGCATCCAGGAAGTAGCATTTACATGCTTTGGAGCTACTCCTCAGCAAACAACTGATCCATCCCCAACCCCACAGACCCAGCTGGCCCTGAGGAGCCTCAGGAACCTCTTGCCCACGTTGTCACGTGCCTTCCCAGGTCTGCAATTCCACACAACTGCAATGTTTGCTCTTCAATTCAAGCCATTTGCTCCTATAAATATCCTTCAAATGTGCCAGGGAGTAAATCAGCCTCCTGTCAAAATCACTATGAGGTCTTGATACAACAAGCTGCCCATCTATTCCCACTATTTAACTTCATTACAATTTATCCACATCATCTCAATTTCCTCAGCTCAACGCCAAGTATCTGATTAAACCCACAGAAGAACAGTTAAACAATGGCACGAGAACATTTTATATCAAGCAGAAGATTAGTTTTATTTCCAGGAATGAGAAATTTAAGGCCAGATTTCTCAAGAATACAATTCATTTGGAAAAAAAAAATAAAAATTGCCATCAGCACGTGGTACCACTGTTTCTCCTCTCCTCACAGTTTATTGCACACATTTTTGTCCAGTGCAAACAGAACAGGGGTGAACAGCACAATGACAGACAACCTAAGACCTGCAAACAGAAAGTGTTATTACAGATAAAATGAACAGGAAATGCGATTCCATGACCCGTAAAAATATAAATTTTCATCACATCTGGAGTTAACAGTCAAAAATCGACAGTACCAAAGAGGAGTATAAATTGCATTAGGCACACTGTTAAATAGTAGAGTAGGAAAAAACACAGGACTTGGAAGAAGCCACTTGAAGAACATTAGAAAGGTTAAGGCATTACTGCAGGCTTCACGTCCAGCCAGCTACGGAAAGGGCACCTTTGGGTCAGTGGAGATTTCATCTCTTCTTCACCTGCAAAGCAAGAGGCAACTTCATTATTCCTTTCCATGGAGACAGTTTGCTAATTGAAGGCCTGGCTGTTAACCACAGCTATTTCCATTCCACAAATGCACTGAGCAATGGTCAAGAACTGGAGATAATTCATCTGTGTGGATGTTTTCTTGGCAGTTTCATTTCTGAAGTTACTGCAAGTAGCTTTAGTTACATTATAAGCTGGTAGAACAACTATTTCCCTCAAATGTTTTCACTGCTCTAACACCACCCAGTGAGCTGGATGACAGCCCTTCTTGCACTTGCACAAAGACAGTTCCTGCTCTGGGAACACAGACTGTGAATTCACCAAGTAAAGGAGAAAAGGCGGTGTTGGATCACAGTTTGGAAGAGTCCACAGCCCAGATTTACCACGGCTACAGAGCTTTGTGTGCTCTTACACGCTGCCATCCAAGCCATTAACTTGGTGAAGTATCAAATGAATTACTATAAAATCATCCCCTGGATGGGAGGGAGAGTGCCTGAAAACACAGAGCAAACTTGTGCAGTTTGGCACAGATCAATCAAGTCAGCGTATGCAGAGCTCCTCAGCAGAACATGAGGAGCTCACTGGAGCATTTTCAGCCTGCTCAGTTGGTAAAGTCAAACAGGTTTGCTTAAATCATCTTTATTTTTAAGGATCTTTCCACTTTGGGAGTTAGCACTTCATTCTCTTTGCATTTTCCATACTAATCCACCCAAACCTCAACGGAAAGGAACAGGAGGCAGAAACAAGTATAGTACATGTTCCTTGAATGCTGGAAAAGCACATTTCAAAATCCAGAAATAACTGGCTGCTACACTGATGGGAATCCATGCAGTGTCAGAGAGATATCCCAACTGTTATCAGATGGAATCTCACTCACAGCTCCTGCCTAGTCAGAAACTCCACAGGAACAAGGACAGGACACAAAGCACCTCCCTCAGCCCTGCAACAGCACCCAGACAAGACTGGAGTGCTGTGATCTGTGACAGCCCATTTCAAACAACAAAGAACAGATCTTTGAGGATTATTATAGGCTTTTACTTTTTTAAATAATTCTTTTTCAGGGAAAACAATCTTAATTTTATTCCTAAATCAAGCCAATGAAATCAGATGAAAGGTTCAAACAAACTCCTTCATGTAACACAATATGTACTATGCAGGGCTCAAACGCTCCATTAGTAAGTTTAAAAATGACAGCTCCTCACAAATTCTGCAGTCATCTTCAAACACACAAGTTCCCTCTCTTCCTTGGTATGAATTTAACTCCAGTTCTCTGGAAAATCCTTCACTGAAATGGAGGGGGAAAGGCCTGATTCTGTTAGCAGGAGTCCAGAGGTTGTGTCTTACCTCCTGCCTGTCCTTGCTGGCTTCAACATGCGGCCCATGAAGCCCAATTTTTATGTCCAGATAACTCCATTTCAATTTCAGATCCCAGGCAACTGAATCATCCTATGGGATTCAGGGATCTGTGTGCCCATTACCAAAACACGCTGTTCTCTGTTTTAGCTAACTAATTATATGTTAGCACCCAAGCAGTGAAAATGCTCCTCGGAAATTCTGCTTGACTGACTTAGCTAATTACAGGCCTGGAGTTGAAACAGGGCCAAGTCTACCTTTAGCTTTTGCTTGGTGCTTAAAAGGAGCTACAAATACACACACAGGCCCCAGTCTGACAACATCTCAGAAGCCTTCTCTGAAACTGGGGAGCAAATGTCCAGGACACTTCACATAAAGCATTTAACAGAGCTGAAACATCAACTATCACTGCCTGCTGCACTGAACTCAGACTGTGTTGTACAAGGACAAAAAAACTGTGTTTAATTATTCAGTTACCAGCTAAAAAGCTATGATCATGGGTGCTTGTCTCCACATTTCCTTCATTTGAACCTTCAATTCCAAACACTGCCCTCCTGGACAAGCCCAACAGCATAAAGGAACTTTTAGTACAACACTTTATTTTTGCTGGCCCTGCCAAAAAGCCCAGGAACTGCAAGAATCACATTCCAGCAGCACTGCCCAGATAGCAACCACCAGGTTCACCTGGGATTAAAGCTGCACACAGGCTGTCATTGAAAACAAAATAAACCATCAAGTGTGAGCTCAGGGCTAGTGCAAGGCATTGACAGGAGATAAAGAACATTCTAATGGCAGTTCCCAACTTCCCAAATGAATGAGGGCAATGCCTTTTGCCTTGGAAATCAGGGCAGGTCTTAGGTGAAATGGCAGCAGGCTTGAGGAGAGGTTTAACAATTGGTAAAAATTAGGAAATCCACTTATGTTAGCTATTAAAAAACAACCCAGTCCAGGTTTTTTGTGGGTTTTTTTTTGGAAGAAATATTTTGTTCTCCTTATAAATCCCTGAACACAGTACCACATGACAGGATAGAAAGAAAAATAACTGTCAATAAATAGTTCAGTTCAAGCTTTTCACATATCCAGTCAAGACTAACATCCAAAATGTTTTGTTGCAGCCTACAGAAAGACAGATTTCTCCTACAAAAGAGCTGCAGTAGTTTGAACACACTGTTCAATGTCTCCTGAAGCTTTAACACACTGACTAGATCAATAAATGTGATCATACTCACCTGCCAATGAACTGCAGCACAGCACAGACATCCTTAAGGCCAGTGATATCTAAGATACCAGATTGTTTCATTGCTTAACTGAGGCCCAAAGAGAGGGTTGAGTTGAGCCAGAATTGCAATCAGCCAACTGCAAGACAACCCCCCAACCCAACAGAGATAACATCAGCCAAATGACAGAGCTTGTGACAAAGGAAAGGTTGTCCAAAGCATGAGGACTATCAGAGAAGAAAAGGCTATTTCAGAAAGTCAAATAAAAATTCTAGTCAAGCTCATACACAAGGACCAGCCCCCAGCAATGAAGTTATGGCACCAAATCATTCTGTAACTGAAACAGATTGTCCTGTTCAATTGAAAGCAACACAAAACCACCTGATAGCATTTCCTTCACACTTCTCTTTTGACAGGAAAGTGTTTTAAGACACATGAGACTCAGGTATTTGGGGGCTCAGAAGACAGAAACATAAAAGAAACAGACCTTTTTTCCAGTGCCTTTGAAGCATCCTTAAAACAACCATCTCTGAGGAACATCCTCTCTCTCATTTGCTTTTCAGTGCATGACAACCTGCCCTTGCAGACATGGTATATTTTTCAGAGACTGAACAAAAGTGAATTAAAACCTGGCACAGAGGTCAAGAAACAGGACCTGAAGCAATAGGGTACAATGCTACAGGAACACCAAAAAAAACCCCACAAAAAGACAACCCCACAAGAACAATCCCAGTATGACACAAACCCCAGATCATCAGCACAGCAGCCTTGTCACTGGAGCAGAGCACAAACTAACACTGCAGAAGCCACAGCCAGAACTGAGAACAAGAGGAATGCAGTTTGTGGAAAATATCCAGGAAAGCTAAACAGAAATAAATATTCCACTGTTAAAAGATATATTTGCTTTGTAAATGTTACAAGAGTCAGAAAAAGCAATGGATGCTTCCACGGATTTAAATCTATGTTAAATACTAACTATATAAACACATTTAGTGAACACACTGGCTCATCTGTCTGCTATTTCTAGAATGCTTTGTAAGGAGGAGAAAAAGCAGAGCAGCTTTGTAATGGGAGCTGCCACAAATGTATCAGAGTGCTTAGGCAGTCATGGAAAATTCCACACAAACCTTGATGCTCTGACCAGCAAACCAAGTGCAGGTCGGCTGCAAAACGCCTGCAACAGCCACAGGGAAAAGATGCGGGTCAGACTTCAAGAAAACACATCAATCCTCTTAAAATTTACCACTATTTCTTTGCAATGCCTCTTTCAGTTTTGCACGGGGTAGAACTCCAGCTAAAACAAGGAGCTGAGCCTGCAGCAGTCCATCAGTCACACAAACCTTGGAACACGGAGCAGGCTCTACAAAGGAATTAAAACATCAGCAAGGCATCGCTGAGAGCAGCCAACAACCTTTAGGTTGACACGTTTCTACTCTGCTGTCCAAAGCAGTGACAACAATGTATTTTGAGACCACATTAATCATGGTGTTAAATCTACTTAAGGCAAAAGCACATTAGCTCTTGAAATTATCAGGGGAATTTCTTTTGTGAGGGTTAATTTTTCAGATCCAACAGACAGATCCAAAGGTGCCAGAGTACTGTGCCATCTGCCTCCAGCATCCTGAAGTAACACAAGTGGGAGGAGGGTAGAACACTAAAAGCCTGTTAAAGCACATTATTCCTTTTGTCACTGCAGAGCAGGAGGGAACTCCATGCACGAATCTCTCACCTCTCACTGCTTCCCCAGCTCAGGCCCAGCATGGCTGTGAATTAAACGAGCTGGGAGCACATTCACAATCCCAACCTGTGTAGCCAGGCTTTGGGAAAAGCAGTGCAGAGTTTTCAAAAAGCATTTGTTGGGGCCATGCTGGATACCCGAGCTCTGAGCCAGGGTGGCATTAGGGCAGCAGCACATTCCTCCTCCCTGCTCTGCCAGGGCTGAGGAATTTAAAGCAGTCCTTAGGCTAAGACTGCCTTGCATTCAAGGTTAAGTCAGGAAAAAGCTTTTCCCATGTTTTGCTTAAGTGATGCTGCTTTATAAAATAATCCAGCGTGACACCACCAAACAAAATGCAGCATTCAGAGGAAAGCAAACCTCTGTATCCAAGATGCAATGTTCCAGAGCTGCTAAATGCAGGTATGGCATTCGTGCCACCCACTGGTGCTCAAATTCTACCAGATCCCACTTAGAACAGTTACTGTTAATTACCCAGCTCAGACAAGGAAATTAAAGTCCCTTCTGTTGTACCAGAAAGATTTTTTAAAAGGTCTTCCCACCACAATTGCCATCTGTCTGTGCTCGTGTTACAAATTAAGGCCTTGCTATCTCTGTTTAAATGTCAATTTAGGCATCCATATTTTAATCCTGTTAGAATCTGTAGCAAATAATATGATTTTCCAAGCACCCTGTCCTCTGTTAGGACATGATGGCACTGTTCAGGAACTGCTTTGTGCACAGCAAAATAGATTTATACTCTGGCAGAACCTCACAATATGGTGTAACCTCTCATTTCTGCAGCAGTAGCTCCTTAGACTTTGCCTTATATTTTATGAGGTGTCTGGGAAATGATTTATTCTTCAAAAGGCTGCTGGGTACAGGATCTGTACACAAATTAGGCACCCACTCATGCAAATATCTTCCACAGAACAACCAAATGAATCCCATGTTATTAATAATGTTATTCAAAATTATCACTGCTAAATCTAAATACAGAAGAAACAGTTTTAAGTTCAAATGTGACTGACTTCAAATTCAGTTCAGTGAAAATCAGTTTGTCAATCAAGTGGTGTTTAATGAAGACAGGAAATTGGTTTTTCCCTATTTTCAGCTGGAAATAGGGTAACTCAGAGGTTTAAGCAGCTCTACAGAGGAGCAGAGAACAGCAGCAGCCACCTGCTAAGGACACACAAATACCTGGGACAGCAGAAACCACTTTAATCCTAACATAGCCAACAAAGAACCCTCAGACATGGTTCTCTGGGCATCCCTCAAGACTGGTGTGAAAAATTAGTCTCCTTCTTTAATCACCCAAAATTAAGGTCTGAAATGTTTTCATTGCCTCCCCCCCCCCAAAAAAAAAGGAGGATACAAGAACAAACTTTCATATGTTTGGATAAAACAGAGGAAAAAAGGTTGGATCAGATCTTAGAGGTCCTTTCTAACTAGGGCTGTTCTACAATTTTATACAGAATAAATGAACAAATAAAAAAAGAAAGACTGTGTGATGAGGCAAGTTCTATCTTGGAACATGAGGAAAAAAATCTGCTTTTTGTTGCATTCTGGCAAGCAGACACTACAAATGCAATTTATGTGGTTGGGTACAATTACTGATGGTTGAAAACATCCTAAGATTTTGCTGCTTCTCTTTTTTTAATGTAAAACTGCAAAAAGCCAAAGGAAATTCAGAAAACAAGTTAGAGCCCACAGAACTACCCCCTGGACATGCAAGAGCAGATTACAAAACATGCTAATGACAATAGGGTTTACAATGGGTCTGTTTAGACAAAAAATCAACTAAACTCACAAGTGAAATACCACTTTATATTTGAAGAATTCCCAGAAATCGGCCAAAAGTTAAGAAACTCTACAACAAATACATTTCATATAATAATCCAGAGGATGCTGCAGATGCCACATGGCCTCTATTTCAAGGAAAACTGACTTTCAAACAATAAAGACACCAAACCCCCTAAGCTTCAAGGGGTTTAGAAGAGTGGGACATTATTTCTGTAGAAAAAAACCCAAGCAAGAACTTTAAATTTAAACAAAACCAAAACAAAGCTCAACCCTCCTCCTATTTAAAAAACACCCAACTCTCTTTGACATGAATGCAGCAACCCAGTAAAAATCACCAAAAAAGCTGCCTTTTCTGAGCCAAACTTTTGGGACCTATTGGGAGACTGGGCTGCTACACATTTCATGTGCAGGGCAAGGAGACCTTCATAGCACTGAGAGTCCCAAATTTCAATCCCAAATTCAAGCTGCTGGCACTGCAAAGCTCTTCTCAAATTTCTATATCCATTCAGCAAAACTTTAATTTAATAACTTCCATGGATATAAAACAGAACCAAGTTTGCTGGACTTTTACAGTTAAGCAAGAGTGAATTCTTAGGAGTTCACATATCAAATACTCTGAATAGAAATAAATTTTTAAAAGTATTAACGCTGAATATCACATTATTAACCTAAACCAAGCCTATTTAAGCTGTACCACAGTCTAACCCAACAGGCCTCTCCTGGATCATGTCAACATTGAGATGCATTTCTCTAAATATTGATAGGAAATTCCTTTGATTAGCATAACTAATGCCTAAATAGTTCAAGAAAGGACAAATACTATTCAGGTCAAAATGGACCTCTAAATAATAATTTTTATTACAAGTTGACCCTTAAGATCAAACCAGATTTTTACCACTTTACTCTCCATAACAAATTCTTTCAAAGTTATTTCTGCACAGTACTTTTTTTTTTTTTTAACAAGATCAGTCTCTATAGTCTTGAAAAAGAGAGAGAGAAAAAAACACAAGCAAGCTTTGTCTTGCAGCCTCCAGCTACAGCTGGCTTGAATCCTGATAAAAACCATTATATGAAGAGCTCTCAACAAGTCATTTTGTTATTGCTACTAAATCTCCTACAGAAAGGAGGCAGCCTCAAAATATACTGTGCATTCAAACAGAAATAATCTTAATATATCAAAGTCTCACTAAAAAACCCACCATGCAGAAGTTCTTCCACCTACCACTCTACCAGATTTTGAGAATATACTCGAAGAATCTTAAAAAAAACTGTTTAGTGGATTTGAATTAGAATTACCTCAGAATAAAATGTAAAGTAGAAAGGAAAAAGGCAAAAAAAGTCTAAGAACCAGGAAAATCTTAGAACTGACCAACTGTCATTGTATTTGTGAGCAAATGAGGCAGTGGAGAGGAAGAATAGCAAGTCCATGCAGAGGACAGCTCACAGTGATGTGTCAGAGTACAAGAGCAATTCAGGTTCCTTTTAATTCAGTATTTTCCAATGGGAAAATGTTTCCTTCAGCACACTGAAGGTCTTTAGAACTCAGAATTTTAAGAGCTGTCAAAGAATACCACGTCTAAATCTCTGTGACACATTCAAAAAGCTCCTAACTGTTCTGAGGCTGTAAGAAAGGAAATTGTGATTACAACAGCAGTGGGCCTTGCTTCAGAGGCAGGGCATTGTTTGTACTTACAACAGGTAGCAGCAAACAGCACAGGTCACCAGCATTGTGTTGATAACCCTGCCAAGAGGAAGGAGAAACAGCTGCTCAGGTGTGGTGTTGTCACTGACCACAAGATACACAGGGGAAAAAACCCCACAGCAAACAAGAACACATTTAACTTTGAGCATATGAAAGATGACTCAACATGAATGTTCTGGCTTCTTCCAGCTGAGTAAACTGCAGAGGCTCAGATCTGCAGGACTGACACAGCTCTGCCAAACAGTTCACAGCTGTACTTCATAAAATCACTGTGAACAGGAGCAAAATCTGATGCAGGGTCCTTCACTTTAGTGAACCACTGGGGCTGGATGTACACAACAAACACTTTCTCCATTTTCAGAATTCTGCTCAAAGAAAGTTTTAGTATCAAATTATCACTCTTAATTTTATATAATGAATGAGGAGTTTACAAATGGAATACAAAATAAAGCCACGTGAAATCAGCTGTAGTGTAAGGTTTTCCTTTCTTGGTGAAACACAACTGTGTCAGAAACCACAGGAAAGCTGAAAAAAAGGAAGAACCAAGCTCTTGAAACTGAAAATGGTAAAACTGAAAATGGCAGCTACACACATCCAGATGGGCTTGAAATGGGAGGAGAAGAAATGAGATTTTCTATGAGCAGCTCGTGAAGCTCAGTGGCAAAGTGGAGTGTTTTTTTCTTTTTCAATTATAAAAAGGCATTTCCCTCTATGAATTTCCTCCCCCAGCTGTGTAACAAAACCTTATGGTAGGTCAACAAGAATAACATTCAATATTTTTCATCTATCAATACACATCCACTTTATCAACTTCCAAAGGAATGCTACAAAGCCAACAATTAAGCTTCAGCAATTCTTTCAGGGAGCCCCACAGCCACTGACTGGGAGTTTTAACCTAAGCAATGTGAATTCTTAGGGCAGTTAAAAGTTTGCACCAACTTCTTTTGTTAGGAGAACAAGCCTATTCAGGAACAGGCTTTGTGTAGAGGATTTTTGGGTATTTTTCTCAAGAAGATGAGAGGTGAACAGACTACAAGGTCTTGCTGTAGCACAGCAGTGCACTACTCATACTTTTTAAACAACCACATTTTGGAATAATGACAGGACATCTATTGGTGACCCACAGAATTCCCACACTTCCATGCCTGGAAGCCATATTTCCAAGGTATTTCTGAGGACAGGCAAGTTTCCAGGCATAAAACACACACTTGTGTTTGAAAGTGAGGCAGGAAATATCAGAGCTTGAGGAATACTGAGGGTTTAGATAAAGAACTGAGAGAAAAGACAGTTGGTACCTGTGGAGTAGAGGGAGTGTCAGAGAGAGGAAGAGAGATTAAGAAGCCATTATCTCCTAGAGAAAAGAGAAAGACAAAAACTTGTCGGCTTTTTAAATTGAGCAGCCACAACCACTGCAAGAAAAACCTCTGCTTAGAAGCCCTGCTGTTGTCCTCAGCCACAAGGGCACCAGCACACATTTAACCCAGAACTGAGACCACCACACCAACTTTTCCAGTCTCACCCAGTGTGACACCAGAGGATGGTGGAGTTAGGAAAGGTCAAGTAAGGAAACAAAGAGGAAGCTGTTGCTCAAATACCGCCTGACAATGAACCACCGTGACACAGGACGTTCTGTCCGCAGAGGTTTCACAGAACGGTTTGGGCTGGAAGAGACCTTAAACCTCATCTCGTTCCACCCCCTGCCATGGGCAGGGACACCTTCCACTAGCCCAAGGTGCTCCAAGCCCCGTCCCGCCTGGCCTTGGGCACTGCCAGGGATCCAGGGGCAGCCACAGCTGCTCTGGGCACCCTGTGCCAGGGCCTCAGAGGGAACCCAAAGCCGTGAGGGGCTCCGGAGGTGCGGGGGCACCGCCCGGCTCTGGCAGCCCCAGGGGCGGCTGCTCCGCTGCACCTCGGCCGGGCCCAGGCCCGTCCGCGCTGCGCCAGCGCTGCGCTGGGAGCCCGCGGGGCTGCGGCGGCCCCGGGCCCGGCGCTGCGGGGCCTCGGCGGCGGGGCCAGGCAACCTCGGGGCGCCTCAGGGCTGCGGGGCCGCTTCCGCCGGGGCCTCCCCCCACACCCGCGGGGAACGGAAGGGAAGGTGCCCGGTGCCCGCCGCCCCCCGGTCACTCACCCGCGGTTCGGCCCCTTAGGTACGAGCCAGGGCAGGACGCCGCCGACCACCCCCCAGAACACGCTCATGACGATGATGGGCACCGCGAGGCCGCCGTACGCCATGGCCGCGCTCTGAGGGACCCGGGCGGCGGTGCCTCCCGCCACGCCCCTCCCATCGCCCGCCAATCAGCGCCCGCTACGTCACCGCGGGCCGCGGGAGCGCGCGCGCGCGGCGGGAGCGGTCC
>JACBWW010000029.1:2208449-2256472 GCA_020086605.1 Lanius collurio | reverse complement strand
TGGGACAGAGAGTGATGCTGATTACTCTGACCTTCATTCAGAGTTACAGGACTAAACAGAAAGGCTGTCACTGATTCTCTGTCATAGATCTGCTCTATTTAAATACCTGGTTGCAGGTGAAGTTTTGGTACTGTAAATCACATGTATGTCTATATTTTGTATATAAATCATTCACCAAACAAATGGAATTTAGTTTGAAAGAGCCTGGAAATCCCTCCTTATCCTTGCATTCCTCTGGCAGGCCCCCCTTCCCACTGGGACCAGCAATGGGAATGTTTTGCCCTTTCAGTATGAATCATCTGCAACCATGTTCAAACCACATTTAAAACTCCTGCTGAAAGCCAGGATGAAACTCTATACAGAAAAACATTGGCAAAGGTTCAAAAATTATCCCAGGCTGGTTTGGGAGAGACATCTTTCAGATTGCCAGTGACAATCTCCCTTAATCCATTTGTTTCCTAACAGGTCCAGTGCCATCCATGGCCACAGGACAGCACCAAGCAGGACACACTGCCCAGTGCCAACACCAACGCCAACTTAGCACCTAAATCCCATCTTCTTGAAATAATATTTTGTCTGGGCTGTCAGTGGAGATAGATATCAGTTTTCATGGATCAGGACATCCACAGGCTGAAGAAAAATCCAAGGGAAGCAGGCTGGGGACCCAGAAGTCCAAGGAGAGCCATTGGCACTAGTGTGGCACAGGCTGCCTCTCCACCCAGCTGCTCTTCCCTTCCCCAGCCCTGTGACAAGCTGCCAGCTCAGATCTCCTGTCCTGGTTCATCTCTCCTTCACAGACAGGCAAAGACAGCCTCAAACACTTCAGAAAGATTCAGAAAAAAGAACAAGCAACAGGACACTCATGAACATGACACAAAAAATTTAGTTTTTCTCTCTATGAGCTAGTGAAACAGCATTTATCTTCAATAATTTATATAAATCCCATTTCCCTGTTTTTAGGGGGTTTATCCCATGATGACAAGAGAAGGAGAAGTCCCTAGTCATGTCATTTTCAGGGCTTTAATTGGAGTTCTGCAGCACATCTTGGGACAGTGGTTATGTGGGAAGTGAGGAAGCAGAGGAGCTAAGAGAGGACACAAGAGTCCACACTTCAGATTCTCCTCATCTCCTCACACCAGCCACGCTGTGCCAGACTATTCTGATGGCTTCCCATTTCTCTTTCCCACTGCTCAGTGTGGGAGTAAAGGTCTGGAGCACCACGAGAAGAAAGCACAGAGGCAGCAGTGCTTCTCAGCACCTCAGTTTTGACAGAACTGACCTCATTTTTTCCTTTCTCTCCCCTTCTCCCCACCAGCAATCCTGCCCTAATGAGTCAGACTTGGCTGAACGCCCCAATTTGCAGCCAAGCTCACAGAAGTGTCAAAAGCTCCTGTTATTTTCCAAATTACTTTCAGAACTCCTATCACTGGAGCCTTATCAGAACAGCAGTTGTGACATTAAGCAGAACAAATACATTGTAATCTGAGCAGAGGGAGATGTCCAAATCCCTGGGACACACCATACCAGCCAGCCCAAAAGTCACTAGGCAGGAACATTAATATGAGAACTAGTCCAGGAGAGTGTGTGCTTGATTATCAGTTAGGGTGAACTAATAGGAATTAAATATTACAGATTCTGGACCTTCATTAAGCATTTGAATGGCAAATCATTTTCACCTGAAAGATGCTTTCTATCTTAAAAAGTGAACAGGGTCTTTTTTTTTTCCTTAAACAAAAAGTTCAATACATTGAATTATTAAAATGCTGAATGTGGCACTCAGTGCTCTGGGCTGGGTCACAAGGTGGGGACTGGTCACTGGCAGGACTTGGTGATCCTGGAGGTCTTTTCCAAACTAATGGATTCTGTGACAATTCACCATGATAAAGCAGGGACTGTGAAATACTCAACCAGCACATATTTGCTGCTACAGTTCAGTGGCCTAATGTCTGAAATAAACATTTGGGGTTTTGTATTTATTTTTGTATTTATGTATTTATGTATTTATTTTTGTATTTATTATAAACAGCTAAAAACTCTGCTGATTTATTTGCCTGATACATCCATCACAAGTGAGACTGTTCTACTGCTAAAACCAGGTGTAAGTGATGTTTTGTGTGTTCAGCTGGATTACAGTTTCCATTCAGGGGCATCTTGCCTGGCACTACAGGAGTTCTTGCAGCCCATAAAGACCTTCCACACAAGTTACAGAAATCCACATCAGCTGAACTGACAGATGAGAACCCCAGGGGGAAGAACACCTTTCTCAGGAGGGAAAGCAACACCATCACCTGCTTTGACAAGCCCTCACAATCCCAACCCTGGCAAATGCCAGCACCAGGAAAAGCCCCACTCTGAAGAGCTTCAGTTCCTCCTTCTCCCAGCAGAGGCTACTGCTCACCTACAAACTCATGTACAGGGCACTGAGCAGAGCAAGAGGGGAAGGAATGGTGGCTGAACACCCTCCATGCATCCCCTGGATGCAGTGAGGAGCCTCCTGGAGAGCCTCCTGCTCCTTTACCTTATTTGCCACCGTGTACTGGTAGGAATATCGCTGCTTGCCACTCATGTCCTCGTACACCGTGGGGACAATCTTCAGGATGTAGTCGTGAGAGGCAAGGGCTGTGCTCCAGGAAGGAAAGGGAAGGACAAATTAGCATGGAGAGAAAGGAGAAGCCTACAGAACGATTCAAAGTGGTGCAAGTCACAAAAAAAAAAGGGTGGCTCCCTCCTCCTTATCTCAGTGACAAAGCCACAGCTTCAAATCCCACATCTCTGTTCAGAACTCTGTCAGGTACCTGGGTGACACCAGAAGCCACCCACCACTTCTGTAGGACCACAACCCACCCAGGGTTTGGGTCACTTAAAGCTTCCTAACTGCTTCCAACCATAAATGGTAACACTTTTATCACCACCACAAACAGCCTGGTTAAATCAGGAACTGGCTGAGGTTAGGGCTGCAGCCCACTGAGACCATTCTGACAAAAAACCCTGAGGTATCACAACCTGTGTACTTCCAGTTCTTTCTTGCTTTATTATCTTCCTTCTCCAAGAGCTGCTTAACTCTTCCTTTTTTCATTATTTAAATGGCTCATTCCATTTTTGTGTCTGCTAAAACAGTTCTAAAACAGAACTCTAAATGACATCTCTGCAGGATCCTCTAGCCAAGTGTAACATGATGACATTTGGCTCCTGGAGGTAAAAAACCACAACCCAAACAAAAGCTATATTCAGGAACAGCCACAGAAATTTTGTCCCAAGAAATGGACACAGGACTGATGTCCTGCAGGAGCCTGAACTCTTGAGAGAAAAACTCTCTACACTGAACTGTAGCATGCACTGGCAATTTCCTTTTTGTGCTGGCCATAAAGAAGGGCCACGGAAATATCCCTCTTGCCATCCACAGAGCAGAAATTTAGAGGTAATTTGCAACACAAGGACAAGTTCTGGTGGAAGTCACAGCAGCAAAGGGACACTACAGGAACAGGATATGGATAAAAAACTCCATAAGGACTGCAAAGGACCTTTTGGGCTAAGCCTTTTCTGCAGCACTGGAGGAAATGGAAATGTCAGCCGGCAATGTCTGGATCATTTGGGCTGAAGAGGCACATTAAAGACTTCTGGATACACCAGTGTTGCATGAATGGCCCTGCTTTCCCTCCTGCAGAGGGTGGCTGAGAGCTGCAATCCCCAGGAATACCCACGGTTTGAGCTGAGCTTGTCTGCTCCCTCCAAGGCATTGAACGCTCCGTGAACGTTGTGGACCTGGAAAGCAAAAAGGAGTATGAAGAAACTGTGCTCTGACTTGATACTCTTGACCTTTGCTTCCCTACCCTGTGACCAGGGGATCAGCCTGATTCAACCCTTCCAAAAAACAAAGCCTCAACCCAGTATAAGATGATCCCAAATATCTTTCAGTGACCATCATCACAGAGGTTGGTTCCAAGTGAAAAAGCTGATTTCACAACATCTTACAAGATGAAACTCCAAAACCACTCCAAAGCTAGAAGAATTGCAGCTGAAAGAGGCCAGTTGTGAAATTTTCACTGTGAGCTATTTCCTAAGAACTATGCAGAGTTAACTGTGAAATTAATTTATCAGGCTGAAAGGGAAATAACTGGGAGTCAGTGGGGTTAAAACTCAGGAGCTCTCCTCTAAAGGTGGCTCATGTCAGAGCAGCTGGGTTTGTACAACTCATCAGCCTTGGAAAGGAAGGACACATCCCAACACTGCCATCTCTTCAGCTTCTCCTGCAGCTGATCCCAGGCCTGTGAGTATCTGTTTGCCCAGAATAACAGCATTTCCATCCCTTGCAAATGCTGTGAGTCTGATCTCCACCAACAGAATAATCCATGTGTGAACTCTCCAGACAGGGAAGACTTTCCAGACAGGGAAAAGCCCATAGCAGGAGCTGTAGGTCAGAGGTTGTGCTGCTCACAAGGTACAAAGAAAGGACAAATAACTCCACAGCCTAGAAATTCCTGACCTTAAGTCAGACAACAGGGAAGAAGAGTTTGGAAGGAGGATTTGGTCATGGGTGTGACAGTTTCACCTCACCAACAGGGCAATGCCATCTCCTCCCCAGACCCTCTCAACAACTGGCAGCACGTGGATGTTCTGTCTCATGCTGATGGACACTTCCCTATGCCCAACACTACAGAGTGGATGATGGAGGAAGCAGCAAGTGGACCAGTTTCAGCTCAGCAGAATGGGAATTCTGGAGAGACAAAACCATCAGCAAGAAGCTTCAGCTTCAGCTGGAAGGTGCTGGCAACAGGAGCAGAGCAAAAGCTGATCCTGCTGCAGGGCCTTTTGCTCTGCTGGGATTTCACACGACCACGACCATTCCCAAACTACATCTGCAGGCTGTGCTTCTTCTTTACTCACTGGAAAAGGTGTAAGAAGAAAATGAAGCCCCTGGAGGGGGCTACAGAGTTATGTTCCATTCTTGATAGATTTATGAATTAAGTCTCTTATAGAATATCTGGGCCAGAGACTCTATGGTCCACTTCAAAATTTTGGTAGATTTTTCCCTCGTGTAGATGAGACTAAAATTCAAACTAATGAGTTCCCACATGTCAGGTAACACAGCAGAGATGTAGAAAGCAGAAGATGACACATTTTCACTGTCAGGGGCAGACAATTCTCCTGACAAGGTTAAAACCAGGATTATTCAACACCTTAATCTAGCACTCAGTAGAAATTATGATTAAAAATGCATCATCTCCTACTTCCACATCTCTCTCTTAACTCTGACATGCACTCTGACTCTCACTGGTTTCAATTATGATCTCATCTAAATGAGGGAAAAAGCTACAAAAATAGTCTGCCACTATTGTGCACAAAGTACTGATGAAAACTCAAAGCTCATTCAGTGCCAGCTGACATTTAAATCTCTATTTCAAAGAGACTGGTTTTTCTGGAGAATGCAGCCTGTCCCTTAGTGGATCATTGTGGCAGAGTCAGTAACAACCTACAAAGAACAAACTCCCAGCACATGACACCAGTGAATGAGAAGCTCCTCACACTCTTTTAGGAATACAAACATGCATTACATCAAAGCAGGTGGAGACAGCCTGAAATATTCAAAACTGCTTCTAGATAGATTTAAAGCTCTCCATACTTGCTGGCTCTCACTGCTTGCTGAGTCGTGGTAGCACCTGTCTGGTGAACACATCCCTCTTTAATTTGTGCTGCTGACCTGCTGTTTGCCTGCAGGACCAGAGGCACCGACGTGCTCCCTCCTTGTGCACGCAGACAATGAGTGGTTACTCTGAACTCTGAGAATACTCATCTGAACTTGTCCGAATCAGGAGCCAACTCCACATTTGCTAGACAGGTTTCTCACCACCAGCACACAAAACACTTGCTGCTTTTCTGTGCAGGCTCCTCCTTCGTGCTGATTCACACTGCAGCTGCCTTACTCCAGGAGTCCATGATAAAACAATGGGAATGCTCCCTCAGAGCATCGATTTCCCATGCAGCCTGCACAACTCCCTATTAGCACTTACCTAATATTTTTCATAATCTCCGTGTGCTTTACAGACATTAAGCCAAGCTTATTTACATGCTAATATTTCCCCGTTCCCACACAAGATATTTCCTAAAAGAAGCCGGGAGCAGAATCAGAAGACTACAAAGCAACGCTTAGACTCGTTAGCATGAAAAAGGGTTTTGGAAGTGGGTGTACAAGGAGCAGACTAATGAGACGTCTGTGCTGAGGAAAGAAGATTACAGAGAGACTATGGGTAAGCAATGTTTAGGGTGAGTCTCAAGCTGGGTGTGCACATGTGGAACTCCCACCTGCGAGGCCAGCTCCTTGGATGTAGGCTGGAGAAGTGCTGTAATCTGTCTTTGTTGAGAAATCAGGTAATATTACATAACTTGCAACACCTGGTGAAACTCTATCCACTGGGCAAGTGCACACATTCAGCTTCTTCCCAGCAGGGAATTGGCAGTGCTAAGTCTGACTTGTGTTTCAAAGAACAAATTTGACTAATAGGTGTCTGCTATACAAGTACAGTGAAGTGAATTAAAAAGAGTTTGACTGGTGCTGTGGTAAACACAGTAGCGAGCACACATCTTCCCTGAGTGCATCACTGCTCCTCCACAAAGGCAGAAAGGATTGTTTGCTATGTCCATGCTAAAACCAGGCTTTTCCTGAGCCACAATTCCTCATTTCTACTCCCTGCAGGAAGGCAGACACGGAGTTTTCCAAAAGCCCTTTGAGTTTCAGAAGAAAACAGCCCAGTTGCTCTGTGACTGGACACTGCTCCTCCCTGCAGGAAGGCAGACATGGAGTTTTCCAAAAGCCCTTTGAGTTTCAGAAGAAAACAGCCCAGTTGCTCTGTGACTGGACACTGCTCCTCCCTGAAGTGGTGGCAGCTGTGAACTCTTCCAGACTGAGCTTACATTGCAGGGACACACGGCCCTGCCATAAAACCAAAGTGCCTAATATTAAAGCACTCTCACTGCATTCCCCTACAGCCAGGGAATTTTCAGGACTCACCTGTAACTTGTCCCCAAATGAGAGCTTGTGGATGACGTGAGTCATGTCGGGGTTCTGGGGCTGCGCCGTCGCGCTGTGCGTCGACACGTGGAAGTTGCCAGGGACCTAAAATTAGCCAAGACAGGATTTCACATTTTATCCCTCAAGGCATTGCTAGGCTCTGTGATGTGACATGGGAACACCTGGATCCAGCCAGCCAGGACAAGGCTCTGGGATACCCTCCCACCCCTGACCAACACCACCGCACTCAGGTCCTGCAGCTCCGGAGTCTGGCACCCCCCACTGCTGATGTTCCTGGCCAGGAGCTGATGAGTGGATCACTCCCAACTCCAAGGATTCCCAGCACTTAAGGCTACGTCTTTCATCCCTACTAAAATAAAATTCCTGTCTCTCTTGCTCAATGTCTCACTCCCACATCTCGCCTTTGCAGACGGGCCCACTGCTGCAGAGCAGCCCAGGAGGATGTGGAGATCTTCTTCTTCTTCTTGTAGTACCAAACTTTACCTTCAAGATTGTGTGCAAGGATGAGTTTTATATAAAGAAAAAAATCACCACCAAACCCAAGTGAGCATCCCATACAAACTAACCTGGATCTTCCCCTTCTCCAGCTGGCAGCAGCCAGCAGGAGCATTTCGTTTTAGTTTTTTTAATGGAGGGAAATACAAAGTTCTGAAAAACACAAGTTTCGCCAAAGGGCTCAGTTCCAAGACAGAAAATGAGCCCTGGTGTCACTCTGATGGCACCACTCTGCATGCACACACTTTTCAGGTCACTAGCCCTGACATCTTTCAGCAGATACAGCTCAATCACTGTCATGGAGGGTGCAAGAATATTTTCCTATTGAGAAAAGGCTGTGAAATGAAGCAACACTGAGGAGCAATCTGGCACAGCCCAAGGCAGGAGTGGGAGGGTGGTTATACAACTGCTGCCCAGCATGCTCTCTGCAGAGACACCTCACCAGCAGGGCCACAGGAGGCCACATGCCCGTTCCATGTGCTTTTAGGAAAGCTGATTTAATGACTTGAGGAACAGCAGTGCACTCCTGGGAACACTTTCAGGTGTGGACACGAGCTGTGTCATAAACAAGCTCGGCAAACAGGGTGTCAGGCCCTGCAGCAAGTGGCACACACGATCATCTCACTGTCACCTTGTCCTCCCTCTGCAGCCCTGACAGCAACACCCAAGTGCAAGCCTTGGCCAAGTTTCCAAGCCTAGCCAGGTCACACTCCAGCTCCCATCTCAGACAGATGCCTGTCCAATTCCTGCCAAGGGACTGCAGACTTCCAGCTCACACACAAGAGGTTCAGGTTTCCAGAGCCAGAAGTCGTGGGTCAGCTCCCCTCCCTGTGACAGCTGTCCCAGCCACTAAATGAGACACAAATCAGCAGTGGAGGAAGCTCCTCACTGCCACGCTCTGCACCCCCTTTTGGAGCTGCTTTGGTGAGCAGGACACACCACATCTCGCAGTCAAACCCTCAGGTATCTCAGCTCTGTGCTCTGGAAATTGTCTGAACAAGAACTACCCTTCCAGAAGCCCTTTCCCAGTTTTGAGGACTATCAGCTGCCAGAAATCTTGGTGGCTTGGACATGTGGAAAAAGTCCTCTTTTTACATCCCTAATCCTTTCCATGCCACAGAATCAGTAGAAGGTTCTGTCTGTTATTTTCAGATGTGCTTTAACATTACCTGGGAGGAAAAGAAGGAAGTAGGATTTTGTAGCCTGTGGTACATGAAGAGGAGTGAATAAAGGGTGTGCCTCTCTGAGGACATCAGTGGGTCCCACCAGTGCCTCCCCCACCCCAGCAAGTCATCTCCAGCATTACATAGCAAGATTATTCAATCTTGAACACACCCATCCCAAAGAGGAGCCTCCTCCAGGCCTGGATTTTCATTCCTTGAGCCAGAAGCAGAGCATCCCCAGGAAGCATGCGCAGAGTGCTGTACTGCAAACATCCCAGCACGGAGCCTTGGCACCCTGAGCAGGGAACATTCCTGTCATTCTGCAGCTCTCAGAACAAAGGAGAGCTGGGATGCAGCCATTGCCAAAGACCTCTCCACAGTGAGTCACATTTTGGAGGTGCAGAAGTTGTGAGGAGTAAACACAGAAGCCCTTTGGCATCTGTAGGGTTTTCACACATCCCCTGAACATCAGGCTGCTGCTGAAAGGAGCATGGGCCACTGCACAGAGCTGCTCTCTCTGTTCAGCAGTTCTGTCTCCATGACCTGCTTTGGACAGTGAAGAAAAGCCCTGATCTAACCCCTTCCCTGTGGGGCTGGCCATGCAGCCTCCTCTCCCCACAGACTTAACCTTCTGTCTGATCAGGGACATGAACACACACACTGCAGGACAGACACTGAGATTTTCAAATCTTCCTTCTTCCAAACGGATCCTGCCAGCATTTCCCCAGCCAGCACAGCCTCACCCACTGCCACTCACCTTGTTGATGCTGAAATGGCCCTCGAACCTGCAGCCATCCCCGTTATTGAGGGGGATCTTCATCGAGTTGTCAATGTGACCCACTTCATGCCTTCCCATTTCATCCTGGATGTCCAGTCCAACCACTACAGGAGTGAGAGGGAGAAGACAAAAAAAAAGTCAAAACAAAATAAGGAGCAGGAGGGTTGCCTAGAAAAAGCATGCATTGCTTTTACCTGGAAAAAATCCAAAACACCTTTTTTCCTGATGTTTGGCTAAACTGTTCTTCATCAAATATTGTTGTATCAGAAAAAAACTTTTTAACTAAACTTTTCACTATGTCTGTTTGACACAAATACACCTCCCATGTCCTGCCAGCTGACTGCAATCCCAATCACACAAACAGAAAACCTTCAGGCAGACAAGGCAGGTGACTTGGGAAGAGCCAACAACCAGCTGGTGCATTCGGAGTTCTGAATGCAACTTGGGAGGGTTGTTGCTCCCACACACATTTGCTATAAAATAAATAATAAAATAAAGGAAATGAAATAAGATTTAGAAAGAAGCCAGTGAGGGAGATCAGCCACTAACACATGGTCCAAGAAAACAGGTGCCCTGACTGGAACAGAAAGCAGTGGGATACTGGCAGAGGCTGCAGCTACTTGATTTCCATCCTGTTACAGAAGAAGGGCCACTGTCCCAGTCTGGGCCCATTTCAAGTATTACTTAGAACACAAAGAAAAGCTGCTGAGTGAAAGGGGTACTCACATTCACAGTGCAGGTTTGGCAAACTGATGTTCAGGTTCACTTCTATTTTCCCCCCGCTGTCTTTGTCTGGGTCATCCACATAGAGCTCATTAACTCTGGAGGGCAGAAAACACGGGTGGGTTCAGGCACAGGGCTGCTTTCCACAGGGAAAACCCAACAACTTGCATGGGGAAGGGGAAAAGGAGGCTGGAAAGAGGGGGTTTGATTGTGTGATGGCTACAACAGAGTCACAGAGAGCAGGGAAATATCTCCAGGAAGGAATTGGAGCAAATCATGGCTTAATTTGACTTCTTGCTTGGCAAGTGCAGGGGACTTTAAACAAGTTCTGCACCAGCAGAAAATGAAACTTCTGCTCAGTGCTTCCTGCACCCTTCTCTACCCTGAGTTTTCAGAGGTGCTACAAAACAAGGCCCTGATGCTGAAGAGGTGGCAGGTTATTGAGCTAACCCTCCCCTCCCCTGGGCTGCTACTCCTTTCAGGAAGGAGGAAAGCCTGTGCTTTTCCATTTGTTCTATAAATAGTTCTAGAGAAAGACTGCTCTCCATTACCCCCCAGGAAAGCTTATTTGTGTCACTAATTGCCTTTTGTTATTGCCACCCAGCTGACAGAGCAGCAGCAAGAGAAACAAGGCAGCACAGCATATTTGTATCCTTTTCCTTAATGTCACACTTCAATCTATGAATGGTAACCGAAAGCAGTGACTAAAATTGAGGAGAAGAGGATTTGAGCCAGGAACAGATGGGAAGAAACATCCTGGACAGCAGGATCTCACACACTCTGCACCAGTCTCCCAAAGAGTAATGTTGTCTCATAGTACCCACAGTGCTGGCACGCATTTCACAGGAGACAAAACACAGATAGAGAGGCAGAGGAACACAAGAGTGTAAATATTTATTGTTGGCATGTACAATCCATCTGACATGGAAAAAAAATAAACGAAAAAAAAGCCCAGTGCTGAATTTACTGAATGGTCCTGGAGAGCTCACCCTGGGGAAACTCACCCCATTGAACTGGGGCAGTGCTGAGATTACCTAGCAACTCTTTTCCCTGTTCAACAAATAAGATTTGACAATTTATCTTCCACTTGGACAGACAGGAAAGCTATGGAAACTTAGATTCAAGCAAATTATATAAAATAAAACTAGTAAGTGCTCTGCAGCATTTTAATTTTACACTCAAAGTGCAGAAAATTCTTTGACAAGCCCCATTGGAAAGTCCACATGCTAACAGCCAAACCAGACTAATTCCAAGACAGATTCCAAGTGATTTTGCTCTGGTGATGCCTCTCTGGGCCACAATGAACTGTTTGCCCTGTGGATTCAGAAAAAACAAACCTTCACACTGAGAAACACACACACTCTGTCAGTTTTTTGGAGGCAATTACTCACAGGTCAGTGGGGTTTACAGACACTCACTTAAAACCAGCACAGCATTTGTCTTTGGCTTCACAGCCCTACCTTTCTCTGCTTTTAATTGGCTTGACAAGTTGCTTGCAATCATTACTCAACCTATTTTTCAAGTGATTAATAAAAATGACACAGAGGGAGGGGAAAGATTGCTCATCAGTGACCCAGTTAGGAGCTTTTTGGCTGAGCCCTCTCCTCCTGGGTGGAATGCATTCTCTCCTCTCCGTGTTCATTACTGACAGATTGGGCACTGATTGGATTAAGTCATATGTCCAAATAGGGCCAGGAGGAGCAGCTCCAGCCAGGACAGGCATTAATCCCCCAGAGCAATGCACCTCTCAGTGCTGCCCCATCCTGCCATCCATTTCCCAGTTGCCAGCCAGCCCATTTCATAACCCCTGGCTCCTTCCCAGCGCTGTGCTGTCCGAGATGTGGGCCATGCCCAGCCAGCGCCGCGGGCACTTCGGAGCTCCTGGCAAAAGGACTGTTCTCAACAGGGCTGGCACAGCAGAGTCAGGTCCAGCAGCTCAGCTGAACATCCCAGCTCTCTGGAGAAAAGCCCTAGCAAGGTCAGTGTTTGTATTTGCTGATTTCTAACCCTGAACCTGTCAGAAATCGCGGGAGCCTTTCAGTGATGAGCGAGTGAGAGGTGGTTGCTGGCAGAAATCAGAGGATGCACAGGGAGCCTGTGGAAGCTCTGACATAGGAAGGCAAGTGTTGAGGTCACCTGGTTGCTCGCTGGATCACTGAGGCACAGAGAAGTAGGGCAGCTTGTCCAGGTCACACAGCCATTAGTTGCAGATAAAGGAAACTGGTTTCCTGTCCTGCAGTCCAGTCACTGATCAATGGCCCCCAACCTGTCCCTTGGGCAAGGCTCACAGCCACTTCCTCCTCCTCATCCTCTTTACCTAGTAGCCCCCTGCCCCTCTCCTACTCAAGTTCCAAATTTCATAACCCCATCTATCACCCCACAGACATCTGACAGCTCGTGACAGTTGATCCTTCCTTCCCTTCCCTTCCTTTCAACCCGCAGTGTCACCTTCCATGGAGCACCCATCCCGCTGGATCCTGCTTCTCCCTCCCAGCTCCAGCCCCTGCCTCCTCACGGCAGCATCAGCTCTTGCTGAGGGCCCAAATGGACAAACCCAGCTCCAAAGTGCATCCTTTGTGTGTCACTGATGCTCCCTCTCACTATGGGGAACCAAGGGCACGACAACAACACACCACAGGCTGCGCTTGTTGGGGCAAACCTCACAAGAAATGTTGTTTTCAACAAACCGGGCATTTCTCCCCTCAAATATCTGGAATTCTGAGAACCTCACAGGTAATGCAAACTTCCAGGGTCAAGGCTACTCCTTCCAGTGAACCACTGGCACCCAGGTGTGATGGCAGAGGGCTGGCACTCGTGTCCCTTGCTATTCTTCTCCCAAGGGCCACAAAGCCAAATTGTACACAGCCTTCCTACCATTTAATCAGACAATCCTGGGATGGCAGGAAAAATACTATCTACCCCCTCTAGCCACTTTCCCTGGAGGAGTAATGCCTCTGGTGGAAGAAAAGAAGTTGGCTCTAATTTATAGCTGTCTCTCCTGAAAAATGAAGTGTCCCAGGAGTAACAGTGATTTAACAGTAAATCTGGGATGGTCACAAGGGAAATAAAACCTGAGGCTGGGCAGAGAGAGGCAATGATATTGGTAACATTGTGACTCCAAAGGTGGGGTGTACCTTCTCCAAACACCCCAAACATTTCAGGTGTTTTCCTGGCTGCTGCTAAGGACTACTTGAATAAAAGCAGCACAATAAAGCAGGGTGAGGGTGCAGAGCTGTGGAAGTACAACGAAGGCAACACAGCAGGTGAGAGCTGGACCCCTCGACCCCACAGAGCCTCCCACCACTGACCCAAGGAAGGAGAGAGCAGTTTCTCCATGATCCACACATCAGGAATCTGCTTCACTTCTAGAAAGAGCCACTTGGAAATACTTCACATTCCTGAGTGATGCTGCTGGGCTGCTTCTCCGTTTGCTTACAAACTTCCAGCGATCCACGCAAAAAGCTGGAGGGACCCTTTGGCCAGATCATGCCAATGGCACGTGAGAGCGAGGGAAAGGGGGCCACAGCAGCCAGAGGGCATGGCATGGCTTCAGGATTTTATCCAAACAAAGTCAAACCTGTTCCCTGTGCTTCAGGTCTCAGATTTATGACACAACAGCTTTGTTTCCCCAGAAACAAAACTTCCCCAGTAACTTATTTCTGCCCAGCAGCTCTGGCCACTAACTTCAGCACTTTAACAGCTGAAGAGCCTGCAGCCCTTTGGACACAAGGGTGGGCACTGCATCCACCTTCCAGAGCTTCACACACTGCGTGGGTGCTCTCTAAAGACACCTGCCTTGTCTTCCTTCCTCCTTGTCCTAAGTCCCTGCATCAAGTTTTAGCCTTTTTTCTCCCCTTTCACAGCAAACAGCCAGGCAGCCTCCTCCCCAGTCATCAGCCACAGAGAAAATACAGCCACTTACTCCAGAAAGCTGCACTTTACCTCATCCTCCAACTCCCAGGAGGCACCCTCTGATCTCCAGGACCCCACACCTAAGAGGGAACACAGTTATTCCTGCTTGAGGAAGCCCAAAGCTTCTCAGAAGTCTTTCTCAGGTGAGGTCTCTTGGCTTCACTTGCCCTTTCAGCTCCCATCAACCAGAAACACCACCCTCCCAAGCCCAGATTCCTGCACTACCACATTTTCAGTGGTGCCAGACCACAGAAGCCCCAACATTAGACACATCTTCTTTTCAATTTGTGTGAAGAAACAACAAGCAGGTCAGCAAACTCTCTCCACTGTGTCATGAACTGCACATGTGTCTGCTGCTCTGAGCTTTGTCATCTTCTGCATCTCAGCTGGCTCTTCACTGTGAAGGTCCTTGTCCCAGATCAGCTGTGAGGCACAGCAAGCACGCTGCCCTACAAAGGAAGGAATTACAGCTCTCCAGGAGACAGGAAGACGAGAAGGCTTCGAAAGACGTCAATGTAGACTTGAGTCAGGAATTGCAAATGACATCATGACACGACCTTCTGCTTCCTGCAAGCCCACACAGGGCACAGCAACCCCACACAAATGTCTAACACCTCGCATTAGGTAATCTCCACGTTGCTACGCAAACATTAATTAAGCTTCTTACCTGCCTACCTCTCTCAGGGCTGCTAAGGATTACATCCTTCTGCAGAAAAGTGTCTGTCTCAAGGTCAGTCCGTGGTACCAGCAGGATTACAACTCCCATTCCTGTTTGCCTACAAGGCTGTGCTGCCTGTGCTGGGTTTGCTCCATCATCTCATCTGCCTCAACTGGATGAGCCAGTAGGGTTGGAGGTGCATCTCCAGCTTAGTGGCAGGACACAGGAATTGTGGCATCTGCTGGCTTGTGCTCCTGGATTATGGTTTGCAGAAGAAACCCCTGTTGCAGCAGCAGCAGCAGCATCCCACTCTGCTGGCTGGTACCATTTTCATGGGCTGAGAGCCACAACACACATCTCACCCACTCTGGAGAGCTATGGGATAAAAAGCCTCTGAAGACAGGTTTGGTGACAATTCTGCTGCTCTGCAGGATCACTCTTGGGCATGCAAATGAATCCAGTGTGGACAAGGAACACTGGTCCCTAAAACTCTTGGGAGTTTTGCTTCCTCCCACACTCCTGACAACCTTCTTGGGCCTGTCCTGTTTCAGGCCAGGAATTGGGCTTTGATCATCCCAGTGGGTCCCTTCCAGCTCAGGATATTCTATGATTCATGATTTATGCTTTCATGCAAAAGCAGTCATTTTATTGCAGATATTCTGTTTAAGTAATTAATTGCCTTGCAGGGGGGTACAGCTTTCCAATTAGCAAACTTGTCAGTTCAGACAGGTTTTTGTCTGTTATAACATTAAAAAAAAATAAAAATAAAGGAAAGAAAAAGAAAACACTGCCAGGAACAGTCTGCTGCTCCCTACAGTGTGCTGTGGCAGATGAATTAGTGTTGAGCAGCAACATTCATACCACAAGCACCACACTCATACCCTCCTATCCCTTACCCTGGCTGCCAACGCATGGCAGACTAGATTAGTTAATTACATCTTTAATCCTTAATGATGGAATACTTGGAAAACTATTATTGATCTTACAGAATATAATTCATGACCTAATTACAGTGATAAAACTGCAGATTATCATCTTGCCAGCTATTAATGCCTAGCGCTGATCTGAATTAATTAGAAAAGAGATGGGTGATTTCTATGCTTCTGATTTGCAACACAGCAGCAGAGGAATGAGGAGGCTGCTAAAGGCAGGACAAGCCATTTCTAGCCCTCAGACTACTCTCAACTCAACCAACTACTGATCTTGCCCATGAAAAACCAGACACATTTAACTCTTTAGCTCAATTTCTTCAGCCATTTGAGTCATCGGCTCAGTGGGACAAGAGTTTTTGATGCTGTTCAACTTTCAGAGGTTCAGATGTGGAGCAGACACCTCCCTTCCTTTATCTTTTACAGAAATGAGGAGATTCATCAAAGTTCTTGGTATGGAATCACTTAGGCCGGAAAAAATCTCCAATATCATCGAGTCCTGTGACCCATTCCCACCTTGTCACTCAGCCCAGAGCACTGAGTGCCACCTCCAGGTACGGGGACATTCCAGTGCCTGCAATTTGGACTAAGTTTTCAGTCACTCTCAGTCTGGACTAAAAAAACCCTAGTAATCAAGTGGATTCTTGACATCCAGAGTTAAACTTGCCCTCCCCTTAATGGCAATGATGAGTTGTGACTGAAAAAAGAAAAAACCCTCTTCCCTCACCAGGCCTTCACTGTGCTTTTCCTGGGAAGGATGCAGCCCCACCTAAGTGGCAAGCTTGGATTTCCTTCATGGTTGCTCAGAGGCCTGCGAGGGTCACACAATAAATCTGGAAGATGAGCAACTTGGGAGTTTTCTACTCTCCTCAGAGCTGGTCTCCCCAGGAAACTCGTCAGCAGCAGAATAGGATGTGCCTTTAGAGTGTGTTACCTCTTCCATGAGCTTCCTGCAGGGTCTTGGTTTGACTTCCTAACTGGAGTCAGCTCCTGTGCACAGACACAGCCTCAGCCCTCATTAGAAGTGCCCACACGAGTTATGACACAGCTGCTGTCCTCCCCACACAGGTGATGTTTGGGTTTTAGGGCTATGACTGTGATCCTCGAGATGAGGGCGTCATTTCTTGGCTTTCTGCCACCCAGACAAGTCTTCAGCAGCTGAGACTGTAAATGCTACAACAATGGGTTGGTCAAGGAAAAACAGCTTTGAAGTTGGGCAAGAGCAGCCAAACTGAGATTTCGAGTAATACCAGGCACTGAGGCTGCTGCATTCAGGTGAATGTGGAAGAAAGTCCAGCAGTGGGCAGAAGCCAGTGAGTATTTGGGGTTAGTGTGGTGCAGAGCAGACTTTCTTTTCTCATTTTGCAGCAGGGTTAACCAACCACACCAACCTCTTGCTGTAAATGCAGCTACCAAGGGAACCTCTGGAGGGTGAGAGTCAGACAGTGAATCCTGTGGGCACCACTGCTGAGGTTGCCCTGAAGGAGCTGTCTCTGCACACACCCTACACACAATTACTGGCTCTAACAGGGCTCTGAGGAGTGCAGGAGTGCTCAGCAGGGAACCTGCTCCATCTCTGATGGAAGACACCAGGCCAAGTGCTCTCCTTTCACCCTGCCATCAAAATTGTGCAGCTCTCCCCACCCAACCTGGCTCTGTCAAGTGCTTTAAGGGAAATAGGACACAAAAGGAGAAAGAGTGATGCAGTCTCAGAGCACAGCAGGCAGTGACAAAGCAGGAAAGTTCATCCCATGTAACTGCACACCTGTTAATCATTCAGGTCGTGCCTGGCATTGGGAAACTTCAATCTGGGGGAGGTATCTGTTGTAGGAGACTCTTAATACAAAAAAGCCTTGAAGCTTGCATTGAAAGTTGATGAGAATTGAACAGTTTGCACATAAGGAATCTTCCATCTCTTCATAAGTATTTGGATCATGGGCAAACAAGGCTCAAAAACCTTTCTGAGACAGCATTTCCCATTATTTGCTATCACCAGTTTAAATGGTGGCACAGAGTTCTCACAAGTTCCAGACCACACAGAGCTCCCAATTCTTATTCCCAATGATGAGGCTCTGCTGCCTCACAATGCACTGCCAGTAACACTTGACTGAAGGGGAACCACAAGAGGCTCACAACAACTTGTGCTGGGTTTCTCAGAAGAGAAACCAACGAGTAAGAAACGGAAAAAGAAAAGTTTACTCCTGCTTTCCAAGTCGTTGAACTGGGAAGGACTTGAAGTGACTTTCTGAAGTATTTCCACTGTTCTGGGAGAGCCTTTTCACAAGTGCTGGGGGTGAACGTTCCCAGCAAGAGTCTGATGACTTGTAACTCATCAGAAGGAGGTTTTCCTACTCTTTTGTGTGAGCTTTTGTGTTGGACAGTCCGTGACGAATCAGGTTCCTGCAGTCATTTGTCCCAGGCTCTTGAATGACATCCTCTCTAAAATTTTACTGCTCATACTGCCTGCAAACACCTCCTCCCCACGCAGCTCCTGCTGGGAAAGGCACTTACCATCCCTCTGAGGTTTTAATAAGGAACTTGCCAGCTGAGCATGCTTACAGCACTTCGCAATATTTTTGTGGAAAATGCATCATCTTCTTAAGGAAAAAGCAAAAAGAGGCCTCAGAGAATTATGCAGTTGGGCTGTTCAAAAAGGAATTTCTAGTCAGGAAACTGCCACTGCATGTGCACTCAAATAACTGGATCAAAACTAGGTAAGTATTAGTAATTCCTCCTGTAAAGCATTAACTAAAAAAGAAAAGCAGGCAAGAGAATGAGATCCGAGAGGAGAGCAAGGAAAAGCAGTGCTTTACTTGAAACAATCTGTTTTATAAAACAAGAAACCCGAGGGAACTCAGCTCTGTGAAGTGCTTGATAAGGTGACCCCGGATTTCACAAGCAAACACACGGAACTGAATTCAAAGAAACAGTGAGCAAGCAAGAAATCTGAGATACCATCTCTGAAACAAACGTGCAACAGGCACAAAAAACGATCTCGAGCTTGATTACACTCCTGCCTTCAGTTAAACATTAGTCAACATTAACATTAGTCCTGAAATTATATTCTTGACCTGAGACAGAGCTGCACAAACACAATGAGAGAGCCTCCTGCTTATCAGAATGGTCAATCTGATCACGGCCAGGAGCCCAAGGTTTCAGAGCCTTTTTGCTCAGCTCTGACATGTGCTGCTATCAGGACCATCATGTGAGCCTGACAGAAGTTCCACCCTTCCCAGCTATCCAGGAACTGTGCCTCACGCTCAGTGAGCTCACTGCCACATCAGCAGGGTGATGGAGAACGTTTCCTAGAGCCCCAAACAAAGGTAGATGTGTTAATGGTTACTAAAAGTTTACTTTGAGGCAGGAAGAACATGAGAACAGGGGAAAAAATAAAAGTCTGATTAACTCAGTGTTAACAAGTGCTTC
Organism: Lanius collurio; assembly: GCA_020086605.1. Lineage (NCBI taxonomy): Eukaryota > Metazoa > Chordata > Aves > Passeriformes > Laniidae > Lanius > Lanius collurio. The sequence continues at coordinate 2,237,361 of JACBWW010000029.1, read as the reverse complement.
ATGCTTGTTCAATGAGCAATTTTTAAAAGTAGAAATTATTTCCATTTTTCTCAAAGCTGTCACCACCTGGGGCAACTTGTCCTCAGGCACAAAAACTGTGAACAAGGTTTCCTAGTAAGGCTCCACAGAAGAAGAAAAAATTCACACATTAATAAAGCTGCCTGCATGAATCAGAGATTCAGCTCTGACATTATTAAAAAAAAGCAATTATTGATATTAAACTAATAATTCTTATTTTATGCAATCCATTTTTCCATGCTGCTAATTATGCAATCCAGCATGCAGCTAATAAAGGATCAAGGAGGTCTGGAACAGCTTCCTCTATCAAAAGTAGTTCAGAACCAGGTTTGCCTATTAATTTTAGCAAATTAAAAAGCTGAATGGATGTCTGAGAATTTGGACTCAACCTAAAGGAATCCCAAACCCATTAGGCAACTAAGTGACCTAGTGAAATTACAGGAATATTTCTCTCAGATAACAGTAAAGCTGTAAAGATTCACACAAACAAGGGAAAACATGACTTTTACTTACATTTCAGTGGCTATGAATCCGGTGAGCTCAGACAGGAAGAGAAACAATATGAAGAGACAGCAGCAGACAGAGACTGGAACAGAGGTAAGGAGAGGAAAAGGTTAGTTTTGTAAGTCTAACAAAGACAAAAACTGTTTTCACACAGCCATATCCCCCCATACCCACTTGAGAATTAACAATCTTTAGAGTCCACAAGCCAGAGAAGCCCACCAGAGAGCAGTGACTTCAATGCCATGCCAGTATCCAAACATCTTCATTTTGGGGTCACTTTTTCTATCATGATTTCCACCTCCCCACAGCTCCTGCACTCTCCATCTTCAGCACAAAATGCTGGTCTGCCAGCACTCCCTCTTCTTGACAGAGCTGCTTGACAACACAACTTCTTTGGAGCCTTGGCTCCCCATTTTATTACTATTAAAACCTCCAGAAGGCAAAAAGAACCAGCACCTCCTTGCTTTGACTGCACACAGCCCCCTAACATGGTGTTTTGGGGATGAGGACACATTTTGGTTCTCTGTCAAGTCCCAAAGCTGTGTAAGTCACCTCACAGGCTGCACTCCTACAGCTGGGACAGCAGAGACATGGCCATACTGGACTGGTGCAGGCAGTGCCTCACTGCTCTCATTTCTCCATTTGCTGACATTCTGACTCTGCAGAGAGGGAAAATCCCCACTGAAGGAATTGTGAAGTACCCAGACAACAAGTCCCATGTCTTTCCTAAAAATTCCAACCTGGAGCTGCAAGGAGGGAACCCAGAGAAGCTGGAATGTTACTGTTTACTCTTCACCAGGAAATTATTCAAACCATTGACCAGGGACATTGAAGCAGCAGTGACAGAGTCACCCACACAGGAGGGGCTGGAAGGAAGCACAGCTGTAAATCCTATGGATCAGGGATGATTGGAGCAGACAAGGATGTGCCAGCTCAAGGAGACAGGGCTGCAGAGTGTCTCTGTATTAAATACAATACCCAAATTCACCAGGAATCACTCACAGAAGAGTAAAGCAGGAGCTCACAGGCTCTTCCAGGGCCGTGACAGCTGGAGCACAACCTCAGCACAGCCCCTCCATCCCAGCACAGCCCTCTGTGAAATGACCACTTTACCATAAGAGCCACAAATTGGGGTTGAGAAATACATTTAAAAAAGCCCTGTTCCTCAACTTTATTCCATATGACCTGTACAGCCCCAACTGCCCATTATTTTGGGAGCTCAAGCAACAACAGGCTGGGAACAATTTTATCACACAACTGCCCTGGCCCAAATTCCCTTGGTAGAGAATGTGAGAGGCAAGGGAAGGAAAGGGGGCAAGTACTGAGCCAGACCCTCAGTGACCTAAAGCCTTGGGCCTCATTCTTCCAGTTCTGAGGAAAGAGAAATGCGTTGCTTCCCCTTCCTCATCAGAATAATTTCAGCTGTGGATTCATTTACTGGCCCTCTCTAAAGTGCAAGGGATTAACAGAGATGCCAAAAAATCCACTGGCTAGGATGAGGAAAGAGAGGAAAAAAGCCCTGAAAACCAGTAGGAAAATAGGAAGAAGGGATACTAATTCCTGAAGAAAACCTCAGATGGCCACCCAGTTGCTCCCAAGTCTTGGCTGCCAGGACACAGAAGGTCAGCAGGGCTGTGACCCAGCTGAGCCCCTGGCACAGGGCACCACGGGCTGGGCAGGAGAAAGGCCTGCTTTAAAGCACAGCAGCAAATTCTTGTGAGAACATCCACACCTACATAAGAGCCCAGAAAAAGAAACCAAGGCAGGGGATGAGTAGATCCAGTGTTTGTACTGTTGATCCCTGACAGAGAGACACGAGATCTCTGATGTCTGGCAGTTGCAAGGGAGAGTGGTAGACATAGACAAGGCTTTTTTTCTTTAATTGCTTCCCATACTCCTTGCTGCTTGTTATAATCCCATAAAGGCTTTCCACAGCATCAGCCAGACCTCTCTGCTCTCCAGCACTTCTAGGAAAGCCTGGTACTACTAACTCTCTTAACTAAATTCTCTCCCAGAGCTTCTTCTCTCTTCCAATTTTGAAACTTTCTTCTCTGCCACTTATATCATCAAATACCTTCTTTTCCAGTAATGCTTCCTCAAGTCCATCTTTAATTCAGCTCTTGCAGTGAAGGTTCATGACAATACTTACCAAATACAGCACAGTAAAATTCCACTAACCTGTATCTAAAAAACCCTGCAAGAATGCCCTGAAGTGCCTGGCAGGGACTGACTTTCAAAGCTCCTCAATGCTCTTCCCAGTCTTCAAACCACAGAGGCAGTTTTGAAGCTGTAAAAGAGATTACTGAGGACATGAGAAGGGAACATAAAATCATGAGCAGCCTGAAGGAGATGAGTGGGGAACAACCCCTCACTGTCTCTTCCAGCATGGGAACAACAGGGAAAGGGGAGGTTAAAAACAAGAGAAGGTTTTCCTTTACACAATGCTGAACTAAATTCTGAAGATTCTTGACTATGGATGCTGAGAATGTTTTAAGAAATAAAAACAGACTACGAAAAGGAATCATACATTCTTCCTCCCTGAGGAAGAAATCCATTGAGGAATATGAAACCCAAAGGGACCAACTCCAACTTAGGAAGCTCAGAAGCCAACTTAGCAAAGCCTGGTGAAGTGTTTAACCTGCCCCCTCCTGCTCTTCCTCAGGCATAAGCTGCCAGATACTCCGGGAAAGGGGACAGTGGACACTGGCACTGACTGTTAAACTCTCCCTATACACACACATTTTCAGGGCAGGGGGAGTTTTTGGCATGAGACTCATGCCAAAGCATTATCAGTTACTCTGTCTCCAGAGGCAGCATTTCCTCAGATGCAGAACAGGAGCTCCTGCTCAGCGTGGAGCTGCAGGCACAGGCAACGTTCCCAGTGCAGGAATTTATGCATGGGGTGCTTCAGCTGCTTCTCTCACAGTGAAGGCTTTTACTTGCTTCCATGCAAATATGCAGTCCTACCACCCACATTTGACAAGTGTATGATATTTGGAAAAGTAGATTAAAGGCTGGGATCAGACAGAATCAAACAATTCATGCATAAAGCTTCATTTAACTGCAAGAGCACGGCGACGTTCCCACAGAGCTCCTACAACATCTGAGCCAGGATTTTAAAGCTCTAATATGATAACGTGATCAATATATCAAAGGTTGCTGGTGTAGACACACTGCTGTTGGCTAATCTGCAATCCCAAAAGGATGGGAACATCTGCCAAGGTTTTTATGCCTGCACTAACCTTTTTGTACAAATCCCTTCTACTACATACCCTGTCTACATACATTCCTGGCTCTGCCTCCCCACCCCACAAGAAATGAGAGAAAGGCAAAGTATTTAACACATCACACAGGCTGAGAACGTGGAGCCATGTCTATATTAAGGCATAAAATTAATAGTATTTATTATTCAGTGGAGCAAACTGTTATGAAGCACAAGGAATGGGTCCTGTTACAGGCGCCGTGTGAATCATAACTTCGATATTTCCTGATGTGTATTTAAAACTCCAGCCCCCAAAACAGCACAGAGTATTTCTGGATAACATTTCCATGTGTGCATACAACATGTGCATGCAAACTATGCATCCACACCAATGGCTGGATAGCAGGACCGTGACAGCAGCTGCCTGAGCTGCAGGCTCCTCTCCAGAGCCCCACTGCTCCTGTCCTGCCAGATGCCAACTGTCAGCCAGCCAGGAGTGCTGCTGCTGCTGCCTCTGTACCCAAACATGGCCAGGTTGTCACCAGGTCTGTCACACTGGCACCACACACATGCTACACAGGGTGGGAAGCCCTGCAAAAACTGGTGGAAGAGGGACAACAGCACGACTGGGTGAGGGCACAGGGGTGCTGACCAAAGAAGGGACTTTCATGGAGGAAAAGGAAGGAGTAACTTCTACACACCTCCCAGAGAAGTCCACAGCAGAGTGGGTGTGTTGTTCTGGACAAACCTCACTTCAAGTAAACAGCAGTGGATTGTTCTTGGTTCCTTTATTCCTAAAACAATTGTTTGTAGCTGAGTGAGTGCCACACAGACCTGAAGTATCTCGTATGTAGCGTTCACTGCAAATTTGGGAATCAGAAATCCATACTTAATAAAGCCTCAACAACCCTCCAGTTGTTTTCTGAACTTGCTCATGTTCAAGACCATCTGCTTTTCTCCACCAAAATCCCCCAGCACTTACTGTCCCCTAGCTGCTTCTCCCCTAAAAGCCTTGGCCCATTTGGCCCAGGCTCCTTACACCCTGGTGGCAGGAGCAGAGCTGCTCTTTTCCATCTCTTTTCCTCTGTTATCTGCTCTGTGCCTTCTTCTCTAATAAACTTCAACCCTTTTTTGAAAATAGACCTTATTACAATCCAAAACCCGCTGTTGAAATCCTGCAGTAAGTCCATTCCTATTCCAGAAAGCCTTCAGCACCAGAAGTGATACTGAACTAAGGTTCCAGCAGAAATCATATGGAAAAGGCCTAAATTAATAGTTGGATACTATGGGCTACTTTATATCTGCTCTGTAAAGCTTGGAGGACTTAGAGAAAGCCAAAATAAAGTTGAAGTCATAGTAATTTCACATAATTACTAAACCCTAAATCATTTTTTGAGAGGCAGAACCTTCCCCTACACTCAAGCCCCCAATGTTAACCCAAGCTGACTTCCCTAAAGCATTTTATCACCAAGTCATGCAACCTTCCCAGGCTTCCAACTGGCCTGGCAATGGGCTGGTCTCATCCACAGCCTCCTACAACACCTAAGATTAGTGGCTTCCAAATTACAAGCCACAGGTTGGGTCAGACAGAAAAGCCCATTAAGAAAGTTGCTCACAAGATCCTCACAGGCAAAGCCACCAGTTTGTTGGCTGCCTGTGTGGTTCAGAAGCTTCTATCAGCCTGTCTAAAAACACTCTGAGAAAAAGAAGGAGAACCAGCTAGAGAAGAAAATCAAAGCCTGAGAAGCTGCAAATAACAATAGAGAGAAATAAGGCAGCTAATAATTTTAAGTAAGAGTCACAACCTTCAAGCCTTCCCACAACAGACTTATCACTTGAGCTATTTACTGCAGATCAGAAAGCCTCAACTGGATGGCCTTTGATGGTTTTTTTTTTTTGCTTCTAAAATACTCTTTTGCAGGTGATTCATAACAGGACAAATTCTCAAGGGGAGCCCAGTTACAGTGTGGGAACTCTTAGTTTCCAAAACAGAAGAGAAGGCAGGATCACTCACAAGTTCAAAGTGTTCTTTCAAAACACTAAATCTCATCCGCCTCTGAATTCCCAAACAGTTTGAGTCAAGCCCTTTGTTCATAACTTCAGCAAACCTAAAAGGGAGTTGGGATACAAATAATTCAGTGGCCAGGAGAACTCAGGGGACAAGGACTCTGAGAGTAAATATTTAGGGAAATGTGTTATCTTCACAGAAGCACAGGATAGTTGAGGCTGGCAGGGAGCTCTCTGGAGATCACCCCATCCCACTCCCCTGCTCTGAGCAGGTTGCTCAGGACCAGCTCTGGTTGTTTTGAGCATCCCCAAGGATTCCACACCACCCTGGGCAACCTGTTCTTCGACCCTGCTCACAGCAAGGAGTTTCTTCAGCTCCCAGAGGGCTTTCCTTTGTGTCCTGATTCACTGGCACTGATTCAGTCCTGCGTGCTGTCACCAGGGGATGTGACATCACTCACGTCAGCAATGACACACAAGACTACTGACCCACCTACAGAGTGGCTGACTGGAGCACAGCTCCCTGATCAAAGGAAGTCCCTGGTCAATGGGACAGGAAGGCTGCATTTGGAGGGTAATTACAGGCCTGGCCAGGATCAGCCTGATCAATGTTTACCAAGCCCTCTGCCCAGAGAGCTCACTGCACATAATTGTGAGAAATGGCATTACTCAGCTTCCAGCCTCCCTCAGGAGCAGGAAGGAAGGAAAAGGGGCCCAAGGCAAGAGATTTATATCAGCCAAAGTCTGTGTATTGATACACGGGAGTGAGAGTGGATCGCTATCAGTGGTTGGGACTGGAGGCTCTTTAGGGTCCCTTCCAACCCAAACCATTCTGTGATGCCACAATTCTGAATTCACACAAGCTATGCCACTGTTTGATGGGCAGAACAAGCTGTCTCAGCAGCAAAGGACACCCTTTCCAATGCTTAATATCCCTTTAAAAAAATTCTCTGCAGACAGAGAGGCCAAACAATCTTTAATTTTAGATCAGGGCTATGCAAGGACATCAAAAGAAGTTACTTACTAATGGCCCCTGTGTAGGTTGGCTGTGTAAGGTCTTTTGGCACCTTCCTGTAGATGTCAAACCTGAAAGAGGAAAAGCAACAGCCATAAAACAGGTGGAACATTTCAGTGTATTTCATGCCCCCAAAGGGATGAATGACGGATGAATGAAGTTTTTTCCATCCAGCTTTCCAACAACATTTTTTCAGTAGGCAGGAGGATATGGGAAGGAAAAACAAAACAAAAAAAAACCCTTTTCTTCTGTACAATTATGTAACTGTGCTCTGTCTTGGCTCCCATTTCCAAAGCACTTCCCTCCACCTCCCTGTTGTGGATCTGTGCAATCTGAACTGTGAGAGGAGCCAGGCAAGAAGTCAGGCTGGACAAGTTTATAGACCACTGTAAAAGGGAAAGGATACTCTACAGACTCCTGAATAAAGATGCCTGGCAAAAAAACCCCAGTGAAACACAACCTATATTTCCCTTCATAGTTTGTATCCTGCAAAACCAAAAACAGACAACCCCAAAGTCAGAAATGCAGGTGTTGAGACAAGAAAAACATCACTTGGACATTGGATACAACAACAGAAATTAACCCAACAGGTTTGTTCCTCCCCCAGCAAAATCCAGGTTAATATTAGACCGTTGTTTTGATTCAGTCATAGCTTTTAATATCCATAAGGCTCAGCTTTGCTATTTTAAACTCCCCATGGTTAAACTCTCCCTGCCCTCATGTGTTAGCTGTAGTATTTCCTACCACCTTGTGTTCCTGCACGCCCAACCACAATGCAGCTCTGACATCAGTTTTTCCACCACTCAATAAAAATCAATTAATGCATTAAAAACACCCACCCACCCTAAAGAAGGAAGTGATCATTTCTGCCTCAAAATAGACTTTTTTGGATATGCCACAAGTGGGTGAGAGCTGATGCTTTTTCCAGCCCTCAAGAGGCATGAGAAGCACCAGCTTCCAAATTGCCAGTCTATGCTGCACCAACTTGAAACACCTCTGTGTTTACTCAGTAGCTCCTACTACAACCAAATACTATAGTGAGAGTTTAAAAACTCAATCATTGTTCCTTCTTTAGTCTTCAACTGCTGAGATAACTCTGAGGCACTGCATGAACAAAACCCCATTTGCCTTGCACGAGATCTTGTGCTTCACTCAGAAGTTGAAGCTGGAGGAAAAAATGGAAGAGAGGGAATGGAGAGCAGGTAGGAAGATGTTTCACCTGCCCAGCTCGAGCCCTGAATAAGCTGTGCAATCACTTAACACCCCAACAACCCTCTGGGAGACACCTGACAGCAACCCTGCACAGGAGCTGTGTTTTCACGACCCTTCTCACTGCCACCTCCTGCACAGCCCAGCAATATTCCCCAACCAAACAATCCAGGCACGGTTTTCCAGCTGCCCTGAGAACATCTGGAAAGTGCTGCTCGAATTCTTTCCACATCCACCAGAAGCATCAGGATGGTGAAAGAACCCAAAGTAGCTGATGACATCATGGTCTCACAGGCAGAGGAAGCTCTTGCTCTCCCAGCCCATTAAATGCCGAAAGCTGGCGTCGTCTGGCCAAAGTCACAATAATAGATCAACAAGGCTAAAAAAGCTGAGAGAGAAATAGAGAGGCAGAGAGAGAGACAGAGCACGTGAACACCAGGAGCTGCTGAGTGTGAGCAAACACTCAGAAATAGGAAACAGCTCCAGGCTGGATTCAGTAAAAACAGCAGCGTGTGGATACTATAAAAGGAAGTTTGTTCTCACAACCAGAAATATTTGCTAGTGTTGAAATGATGGCCCATCACAGCATTAAAGAAAAAAAGTCTAGCTTTTTAAACAACTGTGTGGAAAGCTGATGTCACATGAGGCAGAGTTCTCTCCTCTGATGGTCATTTTAATCACGTAAGTAACACCCAATACCACAAATTAACTTTTACATGGCCTAAGTAAGCTTGGATTAAGCAGAGACACTACAAAAAGTGCTCAGTTAAGGTTTTATGGATGAAAGCAGAAGGTTGAAGGATGCCATCCAAAACCTGACTCAAGAAGAAGGGAAGGCAAGGAGGGAAGGAGTATTAAAGCTTGCACAAGGATGCTGAAATGATCACAACAATCAGCAATAAAGGAATGGAAAAAGACAAGTTTGGAGTAAGAGGCAAACACTGCTGCTTAGATTTTGCTCACTGATGTGTGATACCAGTAAATCCAAATGACCACCAGCCCAAAAGAAAAAGGACTGGCTGTGTGCAAGTCTCCTGGCAGAACAATCAATTGCTTGGAAAAGACAGGTTCTGAGTTTGGAGGGTTCATAGTCTGGAAAAGGAACAACAACCCTCAGGGTTCCAGGCAACTGCTCACAGGGCATCTGATACTGGCCACAGTTTATTCAGTTTCCTCAGTCTGATCCTGGTTAGGGAAAAGAGCAGTGGGGTCTGTGCATTCAGAGAAGGGCAAGTGGGAAGATGAATGGCATCAAAGTTTGAGGAGAATGATGAAGATGGCACAGCCAGGACACAGAGCCCTCTTGTTAACTCTGATTTAAACTCCAAATTAGAAGAAGGTATGAAATGTAAAGGATTTAAATGACAGCATGAAAAGTATGTTTGTGATACACCAGAGAGGTTAAGTGCTGGCAATGAGGACAGAACCTCAAAGAAGGCTTCATTAATTACATGTAATTGTAAAAATAAGTAAATCAAGCAAATGTCTCAAACAAATCTTTGAAGTTGACAAGAGTTACTGTAACAGGAGACCCTAAGTCCAAAGAAATGACAGATTTGGGGAAGCTCCCATCAGACCTAAGGGTTAAAAATCTGCCTCCACTAGAAAAACCTTTCTCCTTTTGCCACTGCCTACCTCCCAGAACTGACAGCACTCCCAGGAGAGCACTTACACTGTCCTGGGAAGAGAAAAGAATGAGGATTAGACACCAGAGATGATTTGTAATGCATGAGGGAGGAGGCCATGGAGCTGTGTGCGTGGCAAAGGGGAACAGGTTTTACTTGCCCTCAGGTCAGACGTTCCTGCAAGCACCTGCAGTAAAAATTCCAACAAGCCTCCAGGTTCCTGAGGCATTGGTCACTCGAGGAGTATTTGTACCCTGGGAACAGAGAGGAACCTTGTGCTCTCTTGCAAAAGCTGCCTCCCAGCTCCCTGCTGTACTCCAAGCAGTGGAAGGCATTACTAATGCTGCAGGGGGATGAGATATTCCGAGGGGCTGTACCTGCCAGCTCATCCAGCAGACACCCCGTGCCACACCGAGCAGCCACTGGGACAGTCTGGGAGGCATCCGACATGACCCCCACAAATCAGGCTGTAGATTTACAGCTGCTCAGTGAACTCCCTTAACCTGCAGCTTATCCTGCTTTAGGAAGGGAGACATCACACTCACAGAGCAGGCACATGTGCATTTTCCACTGCACGTTGTTTATATTTAGCTTTCAGCAACTTTCTTCCTCCCCTCAGAAAGGCAAGACTTGTAAGGCGAAGTTGTACTTTTGAGTTAATCAATTAACATCGTTTCAGAGTGGAAACAACAAACTTGCTGCTAGGGAAGTTCTTCCTCCAGGTCATACATGTTCTCATAAAGGGGAGGTTGGGCCTTGCAATTCCAGAATATGAAGCTAAAGATAGAACCAGGCTGTTATCAGCATAACAAAGGAATTTCCTGACACATCTATAGTGTCTTTTCTTTCAATGGAGAGCAGGGTTGCAAACAAAGAAATAAAAAAAGGCTGTTTGGCAATGTCAGAGATTCGCAGGAACCAACATTCATAACTAACATGAGGGAATGCTATGATACTTTATCAATCCAAGAGTTGAAAGGACAAGGCAAAAAACTTTCTCCCCTTCCTGGTGGGAATGCCAACCAACTGGTAAAACAGCATCACAGCGATGAGCAGGGGTCATTCCTAACTAGGTTCAAACAGAATTCACAAATCTCTGTGTGATTAAGTCAGGTCTGGGGCAGAATTTCAGCTCTGTGATGGACAGAAGTGCCACAGTCCTCTAGGAAATAGTGAGGGGGACCTTGAAGGAGCCAAAGGGGTGGCAGATTTCAAGTGCCAATAAGTGTTAGAAGGACTTCAAAAGTTGTACCTAGATTAATATGAGCTGCTGCTCCTCAGATTTTTTCTTCAGACAGAAATGTATCACAGAATCACACAACAGTTTGGGTCAGAAGCGACCTTAAAGAGCATCTAATTCCAAACCCTGCCATGGGCAGGGACACCTTCCACTGTCCCAGGCTGCTCCAAGCCCCATCCAACCCAGCCTTGGACACTGCCAGGGATCCAGGGGCAGCCACAGATGCTGTGCCAGGGCCTCCTCACCCCCCACAGGGAAGAATTTTTTTCTAATATCCCATCTAACCCTACTCTCAGTCAGTGTGAAGCCATTCCCCCTTGTCCTGTCCCTCCATCCCTTGCCCATAGTCCCCCTCCATCTTTCCTGCAGCTCCTTCAGGCCCTGCAAGGCCACAACGAGGTCACCCCAGAGCTTCTCTGAACAATCCCAGCCCTCCCAGCCTTTCCTCCCAGCAGAGCTGCTCCATCCCTCTGCTCATCCTGGTGCCTCCTCTGTGCTCTCTCCAGCAGCTCCACCTCCTCCCTGTGCAGGGCCCCAGGGCTGGGGCAGCTCTGCAGGTGGGCTCTCACCTGCAGGGAGGGCAGGGGACCCAAACACTGCAGTTTTTTCTAGAGTTGATGCTTCACCTGCCTGCCCTGAGCAGGGGATGAGCTCAGTCCCCCAGCAGGAGCTGCCACAGGCAGGGCTTCCTGCCAGGGCTTTTTGTACACTTGAACAGCTTCAAGTTTGGACCCAAAATATTTCAGGAAATGAAGTAATAAATACATTATTTCACTGAAGATTTCCACACCTCCAAACAGAAAAATCCTCTCTGACATCTCTGGAGTTTGAGAAGAGCTCTTCTAACAACTCTGTAAGATGCTGTTACGTTTTTCATGAGCAAGAAGCAAAAAACAAGAAGCAATTAAAAAACCCCAATGACTTATAAGTAGAACTAACTAGACACTGGTTAAATTTGAGTGTCTTGTAGCAAAGGGAAACTCTGATACCCAAAGGAGTTCATATCAGAGAAGGAAAAACATTAATTCCTCCTTCAGTTTCCAGCATTTGCCCACCCCTCCCTGGCACAAAGACAGGAGGGACGCACTGGCCATGGCACCCAGAGTTGAATTTCTCCCAAAATTACTGATGCCCTGTGTGGAGTCCCTGCAAAGACACAGCAGAAGCTCTGTGGAGCTCTGAACCACAGCTCTGGAGTGGGATGTTTTCATATACCCTTCTGCAAGGTCTGGTTTTGCTGATTTACCTGAGGGGCCAGGGAAACGCTGTCCTGGTGCTCTTGGACTGTATTTTGGATTCCAGTTAATCAAGCAGAACTGTAACACATTCTCATGTGGCACTTGGTCACAGAACAGAATTCAAGCATTGTAAAACAGCAGCAAAAAGATTAATTTTTGTCCCTTTCCAGACTGAAATTTAGCATTTATGCTCACAGGTGGGAAAAATGGTTTTGTTCTTTGGGCAGATTATGTTTTTTCCCCAGGAGAACCAAATATTTAAACATCAGTCTTCTTTTTGAAGCATACTGGCTCTATTGTAGGTACTTCAGCAAGTCCTGAAAGTTAGAGGATGTGAGCAAATTACATTTCTGATGTCAAAGATGATTAAAAAATAATAAAAACCCAATCAGTATCATGGCTGACATTCCACTTTTAGCAGGTCAGGGGTGGTGTAAATACACCATTGTCATCTTGTCTCAGCAGAAAGGGTCCGTGGCTGTGATTCACCCACAAGAATGTGGGTGTTGAAACAACACTTGAGTCTCCACCACCCATATTCACCAGCTTGGAGAAGTGGCATCTATTTTTCAGCAGATACCACATTTGGAGCTGAGGTCACCAATTCCTGGTGACATTACTCACTCTCAATAACAACTCCAGCGTAAAGTGAACAACTACCTTAATTTTATTACACATCAGTAGCTTTGAGATCTCTTTGAATAAAAGAGACAGCCTGGTGCTGCTGAACCAATTTGTTTCTCTAACAAATAAATGGACTTGAAGTGACTTGCAGGGACAACACGTTTTCCAGAAGAAACAGAACTTCACTGTGAAGTTAACTTAACAACTGGCAATTCTCCAGCAGAAGTGACTAAACTACACAAAGGGGAAATTATCAAATATGGAGAGAAAAAGTGAACTTTGAGGGTGTGGAGTCTCCCCTCACTGGGGATATTCCAGAACTGTCTGGACACCAAAGGTTGGACCAGTGACCCACTGTGGTCCTTTCCAACCTGATCCATCCTGGGCTTCTGTGATTCTGAAAAAGGAGGTTTAGGGTCAGTAGAAATGCCATCCCTGATTGTTTCCTTCTTGGTATGAACCACGACTTCCCTGAGAAAGAAATGGGCTGCAGGTTGAAAAAGAGAAAGGCAAGGCAACTATGACACATAGACATGGGGAAGAAATAAAGAATAATACACCCTTCTAGGCTGAGATGGCTTCCTGGATCAACAAAAACCCTCAGTTCAAGGGCTCCAGTTGGAAAGGCAGCACAAAGAAGCTGGGAAATAACAACTCCTCTCTTCAGCCCTTCAGTGGGAGGCTGATTTGGGCCACCCTACTCCAGATTTCTGTGGAGATCCCTCTTCTCACACAGTATTTATGTATCTGCAGTACAATTAATTCACTCCCAAGGCAGCTGCCTAAGTCAGAGGGCAGGAAGGCTGGCTTTTCACAGCTCTTTTGAAAACACAGCTGTCACTCTCCTTTTTGCTCTAAACCTAACACAGCAGCTAACACTGCATTTTTAGGCAGTGTTCTCTGTTCTGTAAAGTGAACAAGGCTAAGCTGGCCTTTGAGGAACTATTTCATGCAAGAACTGTTTCCTTGCCACTGCTCAGGGGAGAAAAAGCTGGTTAAAGCAGTTACTAAACTTTGTTTACCCTTCTGCTTGTTTGCTGGTATTGCCCTTCCCCATTTATCAGCAAGGAGCTGCAAGCTGGAGATAAATTCTGGTGAAATATCGCTGCTGGTTTTCCCCATTTGTCAAGTCCTCCTTGCAAAGGGGATCAGAGCATGGCTGCAAACCTCAAATCTCAAGAAAGCATGAGGTCACTGTTTCTCCACACACACACCAGTTCCTGGCTACACAAAGAGCTTGCCTGTTCTTTACAAAGTCCACTCATTACGTACTCACCAGTAAACCCAGTTACAACGTGGAAGAGAGAATTTCTAACGTTACATGCTGTGCTTGCCACATGAAAGGAATGACACACAGGCAGCCCGTGCAGACATTAAGCTGTAAAAAACTCAGTCTTGAAAAAAAAAGGGAGCTTTTTGTGAAGAGAAGAAGATAAACCATTCTATTTGTTACACTGGTTTTCTTCTTCAGGTGGGTAGAAAAACTGCTACACTGTGCATTTTTGGGAACATTCATTCAAAACAACAATCCCAGACTGCTTTTGATGAAAACAACATTTAAAAAAACTACAGCACTGTGGAAGATACACAGAGAGCAAGGCAGGTGCCAAAGATAGCCAAGCCTGTGCCAGGTCTTTTGGCTTTTGATAAGAGTCACTCTGTAGCAGGTCTGTCTGATAACAGGCTTGAAAACATCCACTGCCTTTTCTTTGAGACCGTCTGTCATTTAGACATTCTAAACAAATTCATTTTTAGGCTGCATCCCTCAGAAATACACCAGCCTCTCTAATTACTTCATGTAGATAGCAGTCAATCCAGCCAGCTACAATTTCTATTTAAGTGCCTTTAAAGAGACGAATCATCCTCAACTTTGAGGATTAGTTTTCCCTGGAGACAAGGACATAACCTTGGGATTTGTCACTCAACAGACTTCTGTTCTTCCTCTTCCCATTTCCTATCTGCCTCCTTGAACCTTTTTGCTCTTTTACTGCATTCCAAAGAGCAGAGATTGTTGGTTCCATTCCTTTTATTTGGGTTCCCCACAGGACCTTACAGATCTGAGGCAGAGACAACCAGCTCTTCCCACAAGATTTGTATAACTGGGTCTATTTTGAAGTCTGATTTCATGACAGAAGAGCTGCAGCAGCAATTCAGGAAACCAAGGCAGGTGTGAAGCAAGAACAGAATGAGCAATCTCAGCCCCACTTCAGGAAACACGTCTGAGTGCACATGAAATGAGCTGGAACGATGGTTCTGAAGAGTCTCCCCTCAGCCCACAGCATGGGCCACCACACAGCTTTGTTTCCTCACATTCCTGCTGCTCCCACCTGTGGAAGACCCTTCCCCTGAGACAGAGGAGTTTATGGGCTCTGATTCATTCAATAGCTGCCACTGTTGAGGCTCTCAGCAGAGACACCAATTACAGCTGAGAGTCCACTCTGCATAAAACACTTCATCGTTTTCAAGGAGGCCTTGGGAAGCAGAGAGAAGCTCAGTCATGGTAAATATAACTTGGATTAAGTCCATCTGACATTCAAAGATGACTGTGCACAAATAGACTCCATTTTCTCTCTCCAGGAACACTTCAGAGGATCTTGGTGTTACAAAGGGGAGATCAGAGTTTAACCACCACGACCCTCTCAGAAGTTTCCCTTCTCCTCCCTTCCCCAAATCAGTTCAGCTTGGGGGCAGAAGGGGAGGAAAAAACCCAGGCCCTATTGGTTATTTTCCATGTGAATTCATGGTACCAGAAGGAAGCTGTGCCTGCTGTCAGAGCAGGATCATTCAGGCTGGAGCCTCGGCCAGATGGAAACGCCCTGGCTTTAATCCCCAGTGGTATTTCTAGAGAAACCTTCCCACCAGAGGCATGCTGCTTAGTGACAAGAATTTCTATCTGTGTGCTCTGCTGACTTCTCAGGCAGCCTCTCTGGTCATCTGAGCAAAGCTAAGAATTAGAAGTGCCCAGAAGAAAACCTGGCTCCCTCCAGCTCCGGCACGGTGGGGTCTGTGATCAGCCACTGTTAACACTCAGGGATGGCACTCCCCATCCCCTCCCCAGCATCCATAACACAAATATGAAGTAAACCAGGTTCTCAGGCTGTACCTTCGAGATCAAAAGCAGAGACCTGGAGCTCCTGGAGCAGGACCAGCAGAGGCTGCAGAGCTGAGGAAGGGCCTGGAGCATCTCGGTGCCCAGGCCAGGCTGAGGGAGCTGGGGCTGCTCAGCCTCCAGAGGAGCCCCAGCTGAGAGGGGCCCTCAGCCCTGGGTGTCCCTGGGTGTCCCTGGGTGTCCCTGAGTGTCCCTGGGGGTCCCTGGCTGCAGGGAGGGCTCCGAGCAGGGCTCTGCTCCGGGGCCCAGCAATGGCACCAGAGCCACGGGCAGGGCCTGAGCCCGGCCATTGCCCTGCCCAGGAGGCACAACTGCTGCCCTGGGCAGTGCCCAGAGAGGCTCTGGGGTCTCCTCCCTGGGGATATCCCAGAGCTGCCTGGACACATCCTGTGCCCTGTGCTCTGGGATGGCCCTGCTGGAGCAGGGAGGTGGCACCAGGGACCCTCCGTGGTCCCCTCCAGCCTGACCCATCCTGGGAAACTGCTGCCCCTGGACTTGAGCTCTTGAGACAGACCAGAAAAAAAAACAGGTAGTGCTAGAAAAAACTAAGAGAAACTAAGAAGGAGCAGAGAATACTCTGGTGTTACTAAAAAAATAGATTTTTAAATAAAAAATCAAACCACTTAGCTGAGAGCTTCCAAGTTGTTTAAGAGGCAGTACTTGGGTCACTGCTCCCCAACAATGACTTTGGGACAATTCATCCCAGCTTTATCAACAAACTGCTGGGCAGCAGGAGCCCAAGCACACCAGCTGAGGAGCACAAGCCATCAGGTGGCTTTTAACCTCTTCAGAGGCCATTTAGCTCTAAATAAAACCAAATAGGCTTAGACACAGCCTCACTCCACCAAAGGCAGGCAGGTACTTCTATCAGAACACACTTTTCTGCCTTGCTTCCCTCCTACAAAGCACATCAAACACTCGTGGTAAGATTCTGAAAAGCAAAGCTGTTACTTCTGTAAAATGGATAAATCTAAAGCCACCAATTTAGCTTTCAATGTGACAGCTCAAGCTGAGGGAGATGCAGAGGTAGAACAAATAGCACAGCTGAGTCAGGTTTGCACACACGGCACTCTTTTGATTAGCAAAATACCATTTACTTAAAAATAAGAATAAAATCCCAGACGCCTGTCTGAAGTAGCTGGGAGGAGTTTTACTGCTCACAGTTGTTTAAACCATCCTTAGAACTCCTGTGCCCAGGACTAGAGATGAAAAGATTAACCTCTTTACTTGTTAAATTGATTTTATTCAGCAGTGTAACAGCTGGGTGTGCAGAGATGGCCTGAAATATCAGTAACCCCGTGCCATGTGCCTAAGGACAGAATATGTGAAATGAAGCAGTAAAGATGGTCTGGGAGAACAGGTGGGATCTGGGCAGATAAGGCCAGATAAGCAGGACACAACTCCCCTCTGCTTGGTGACCCTGAGAGGGGCTGGGCATCACCAGACTGCCCTGGGAGAGAGGAGAGGAATGAAATAAGGCTGGGCAAGGGACACAGACTGCTCAGCAAAGCCTTGGGCTGGATTATGTTCCCCAGGTGCTTGAGAGCTGCTACTGGAAAAAAAAGTCAGACCTGGTCTGATCAGCATTTTGGAGCAAGGCTCTGAACAAGGAAAGGATGGGCTTTAATTGGGGAAGCATTAAGAAAAGCCTGTCCTTTTTAAGCAAAGCCTCTCTTATTTTGCTCTAAAAAAGCACTGAGTTCCAAGGCCCTCTGCATTTTCAGTTCCTGTGGACCTTGCTGCACCTGTGCTGGGCAAAAATCTCCAATTTTGTTCCAAAAACCTAGCAAAGAAAAGAATTTTTACACATAGTAAATTCACTCTAAAACAGGTGAAGAAGTAGAGCTGCTGTATTCTTACACCTTACTCTATGCATGCATAGGAAGTATTAATTTTTCTATTTTCATTGAGAAATATTAATTCAAGGTTTCATTCTGAAATGCTTTCTTTACCTGTTTTTCTTCCCACCCAAAGACAAGTGCATGTTCTGACAACTCTGCAAGAACACTTAGCTCCTACAACCCAGCACAGGCAATAAACAGCAGTAACTCTTTTTCCAATCCAACCAAGTAGGTGAAATCTGTTTAAATGAATGGCAAAACAATGGTAGGAAGTCAGCAGCAGGGGCAGAAAATAGGAACTACTGACTCTGAGCCCTTCAATCTGTTAATTCTTTGTTTAGATGACATTTCTATGTTTCCTGTCTGCTGGAAGATGAGAACATAATGTGCAGAGAGCAGCTCAGGACAGCTCTGGCAGAGCCAGGCTGTGATCCTGTGGATGGGATGAGCAGTGGGAGCCAACAGACCTGAATTTGTTCTGCTCCCGGCACTGACTCACTGTGTAATTCCTGTTCCACTCAATTAAATCTTTCTTCTTCAGCTTGTTCATTTTGCACAGCAGCACCTGGTAACATCTGCCCACCTTTCCTCAAGCACATGGAAATCTACAGATGGAAAACTGCAAATATGGGAAGCGAAACAGGGCAAAACTCCAAGTTCTACCTGAAGGAATGGCTGGGGTTGTGTTGGGGGGATTTTAGCTTGGATCTTAGGGAAAGGTTGTGCCCCCAGAGGGTGCTGGCACTGCCCAGACTCCCCAGGGAATGGGCACGGCCCCGAGGCTGCCAGAGCTCCAGGAGCGATGGGACAGCGCTGCCAGGGATGCCCAGGGTGGGGTGTTGGGGGGTCTGGGCAGGGCCAGGAGCTGCACTGGATCATCCTGTGGGTCCTTCCAGCTCAGGATATTCTGTGATTCTGTGATTCTTTGAAGGTCTGTACAAGGAAAGCAGCAGGAAGACAAACTGGAAACAAACTGGATGTGCTCTGCAAGAGCTGAGCTTGGTTCAGTACCAGGGCCGTGCAGGGAGAGCTCGTTTTGTGAATAATCTTGATGGTTTTGTGAATTGGGACACAAACTTTGAAGCATGTGCAAAGTCAGATAAGTGATCCTGCTAATCTCAGTTTCACACAGAAAATAAACACTGAATACACAAACACCAAAGCTTGGCCCTGAGTGTGAGCTGGAGATGCAAATACAGATTCAAAGCCCGACTAATAAGCCGATACTTGTAAATACCAAGCAGCTATTAACACTTTTTATAAGATTAACACCCGCGTAACAGCAGATAACAGCACACATCATTAAGCAATCAGTCCTCATTCACACACAATGGGATATTAGCACACAGAGTGCAGAACCTGAGCTTTACTGGACAAACTCTCAAGGCTTCAGAATTACATCGGAAACTGTTTAATCCTCAATTACTTTGAGCAAGCTCTGATATGAGAAGGACCAGACAGGGAGGTGGAGGGGCTAGTGGAGTTTTAAACCAGTTTATCTGGACTGCAAGCAGGTGAAGGCTGCAATTTTCACATGCTGTATGACTGACTTCTCACTCACAACATCACACCGGTTTTCAAAGCAAACAGGATTTTTTTGGACCTGCTGACTCTCCACACTTTTAAACCCAGGAGTGAAATGTAGGAATAGATTTCCTTGCCAGCCAGCTCCTCCCTCTTTAATTCTAGTTCCAAGAACATAATGAAACTAGCAGAGGAAGTGTCTGAAACAAGGAGGAGTACTGAGAACAAGAAAACAAGGTTAGGCCAGGAGGACTGTCATTAATTATATAATCCAGCCTTTGGGTAACTGGACGCTTAGGGAAAGGGGCTGAGAGGACCTTGGAGGCACCAGTCCCAGCACATTATGTCATCTGGCCTGCTGGTTACTTAGCAGGTACACAATCTGCATAAGAGCAGAAAAACAAACCCATTTATTTCTAGGACAAAGCACTATGAATCCCCCCACAGCAGCTGCTGAAAAAAGGCACGAAAACTCATCCTCTCTGCTCCCACTTCGATTGATTCCTTTCCAAGGAGCCACTTCTCCTTTTTCCTCCCTTCTGCCTGCTCTGTGCTTCCATTGTGCTGTCCTGCAAAACACCTTTTTGTCAACCATGTGCCAAACCTGCTGCTTTTATTCTTTCAGTGCATATTGAGCTTGTTCTCTCAGGAATACACACACCAATTGCACTGCTGCAATGTGCCAAAAGTGCAACTATTTTAGGTGACACTGAAGGATGGAAGACAGGAAGCAGTACATCACTCTTTTTTTTCCTTCAAAATAAAATACAAGGCTCAAACATATTCCGAAGGCAATTAGCAGGAGGAGGAAAGTAAAATCTCAAATACTCAAAGGTGGAGTCCTGCCAGCAAGCATTTTATTCCCTTGTAAGCAGTGAAGCAGGTGTCAAAATGAAGGATGGAAGAGAAATGTATTTTTAATAAAGTGAGCAAATTACACTCTGCTTCATCAAAACAGGAGAAAAGTGTAATGAAGAAAAAATGTTCAAGTAAGGGGACTGGTATTTAAAGGGATCCAGCCCTTTGCTGGACTGTAAGAGCCATTGTACTCCTGAGTGGGAGCAGCATTTTCTAGGCAACAGAGAGAATGGGGAAGAGCATTAAACATATATGGCTGCTCCCCAAACTAAGCAAATTGTTCAGATACTTGAATGCCATAAGCTGACTGTAACCCTTCGTGGCCCAGAGCCTTCAGCTGAGAGATTCTTGTTCCTGCAGCTCCCCAGCACATCCCAGCACTTCCACCCTTTGTGATCCCCTTGGTCCTGAACATTTCTCCTTTTCCCTATGGGACACCTGCCAGCTCAGGGTTCTCAACCTCCTGCCACATTCCCTTCCCACAAACAAACAAAAGTGCTGATCTGCAGCAGGCACTGAACACAATTCAAAGCTGGACTGTGATTTCCAAGAATTTACCTACACACAACCAGGGAGCTATGGAAAAAAAGAGTTGTATCAGTCTTTCCCACAGCTTCCAGGAATCACAAAACATTAAGGCTCTGCTGGTGCCTTGCTCTGCTGAACACCTTGAAACGAGATCTGGTAAGAACTATTTTAGCATCAGAAATGTGCAGGTTTTATTTGTGGAAGCTGCTTTCTGGTTTAGGTCCCAGCTGCACTTGCTCAGCACAAAAATCAGAGATTGGTACAAAAGAGCATGAACAAATGTGACATCTGGGGAATTAAAAAAAAAGAGGGAGAGAGGGATGTGTGAAGAAAACAACTCCACATTCACAAAGCTTCCCTCAAAAGCACACAGGGCAATCCACACCTACTGCATGACAGAGATTGATTCAAATGTATTGTACTTTTCCAGTGTATCAGTCACTCTGCAGTGACTGGCTCAGGTTCTCCTGTTTAAATTCCAATCTAAGGAGACAAGAATTTCTGTACAAGCTTCTACAACCCAGTTCTAGTTTTATCTGCATATAAGTGTGTTACCTACAATCAAGTACAACTCTTCTGCATCACCTGGCTTCCAAGTCAAGTTCCTGATTTGACAAAATTTCCAAGAAATATCTGTATGGATGCCCATGAGAAACACATAACTGATACAGACTCAAGAGCTGCAACTTGTAGCTGAGGATCAGGTTTACTACTGGTTTTTAGTCCAGATATAACCTGTTAAAAAGCAGCAGTCAGATTGAGAGATTTCAGTGCAGTAGGGTCACATTTGATTTAGAATGACACAGAATCCAAGCAAGGCTCCAAGACTTCATCTTTATCAGAAAACAAAGTGAGATTTGCATTACTGATGTTGTAGGGGGCACACAGTGGTCTACAGAGATGGACAATTTTGAAGCCAAGTGATCTGCTTTAGGAAATAATTGTTAAATAAACATGAAGGAATTATGACCTCCTGAAATCCTGTCAGCAGTCACACAGGCCTGCACATTTTAACACAGCCTTTTGAGGGCTCTTCTACTACATGCCAATCTTTCTGGATTCTCTGAATTAAACTAAATACATCTCGTTTGGAAACATCCTTCAAAAAAAAAACCCAAAAAAACAAACAAGCAGAAAAGCAAACATCTAAACACACAATTCAAACAGTGAATTGCACTGGCCAGTTGCATCTTGTGTGTCTGCCATGACTGCAATACTCAGACATTTCAGTACAAAAAGATCTACTACTAAAATACTCAGGCATTTCATATAAGGGAGATTTTGTAGATTGTGGCAATGCTGTGGTTAATTTTTTGGCAGACCAAGTTTTCCATTTCAAGAGCAGCTGGCTCTGTGTAGGAATACCTAGACATCACTTCAGGGCTTGTGCTTGGATACAAGACAAGAAAAACACATGATTCTCCCCTTCTTCCTTCATTGCAAGACTCTTCTCTCCGCCTCCACCACTTGAACTACATGCCTAAAAAATACACCAGCACACTTCAAAATACAAGCTCAACAATGGCCACAGTTCCCAGCCCAGGCTGGTGGCATTGCTTCAGCTCTGTTTACAGTGTGATTCAGTAATTTTCACAGCAGTGAACTATGCTGGCATGAAGGAAGCATCTGTGTCACCAAGGACTGAACAAAGGAGGACAGCTGAAGTTCAGAAGGAACAATGCAAAACTTTCCTACAAAGCCAGACCTTAATATTTCCCTACTCAGGAGAAAAAATCTCCATTCCAATAGTGTTTTGAGAGAAATGATGAACTAGGGAGATTTAAAATAAATATTTACATGCATGCACACCATGTATAATCAGTTATTTGTGGCACAAACATCAACAGACTCTGTCTGTACAGCTCTGCCTGCCCATCTGACTGCTGTTGACTGCAGAATAATTTCTCAGGTGCCCTCAAAGGGCTATTGTTGAGACAAAGTTAGTCATGGCACTGCCTGGCACCCAAATCCACGTTGGTCATTACGTAAGGTGGCAGCAATAGCACTTGGAAGGGTTGTTTACCAGTGGCATTGCACAATGGGAACTGGAATGGGCTCACCAGACATGGGTGCAGGTGGGCATGGAAATGCCCTTCAGTTACTGCTGAAACGAGCTCAGTTTGTCAGAGCATGGTGCTGATAATGCCAGGGCTGTGGGCTTGATCCCTGTATGGGACATTCCCTTATAAACTGCACTCCATGATCCTTGTGGGTTCCTTCCCACTGAGAATATTCTGTGATTCTATAAATATGTAAATACCCAACACAGAGCTGTGCTTTGGCCCCTGGACATTAATTTAGGAAGTGATGGCTACCAGCTCAATCACATACAGGAATTAATATTTTGGACAAAATCATTACAACCTTACTGCTCTTAGGAGAGGGACTATGTTTGGGTTTAAATTAGACCTAAGAGTTGTGGTGATGAATAGACAAACTGATGCTCAGACTTGTGACCTGGCACAGTTGTGAAGTCAATTTCCAACCACATTCATCAACACAAACCAAGAGATTTTAGGTGATTTTGAGCCTATGGAAAAAAATCTTTTCCAAACTAAGCAACCCGTTGGACACCTCATTTACTTTGAGTTTAAAGCAAATAACTTGATTCTAGCATACAGGCTTCAGAAAAGAAGGAACAAACCTGTCTTTCTTGATCCCCCCATTTTTCTTTTGGCAGGCTTGGGAGGATCTTTCTCTAACCCTTCAAATCTCCCTTCAACTTGTCTGGACAAGTGGCAGTGTCTGTGGCACAGCTCAGGGCAGGGCACACACCAACCTTTGTGGTGCCACTGCTGTGCTCAATCCAGCAGCACAACCCATCAGCTCTGAGCTGTTTGTTCTCCTCCTCCCAGCTCTGCTTCAGCCAAGAACACACCCACGTGCTGCTATCACCCTGTACCTGCTCCCAAAGGAGCTCAGGATGCCTCTGCTCCGAAGTTCAGCCAGTAATTCAGCCCAGGGAAGGAGTGGGTGTTTCTGCAGGTGGGTAGGGGAGGTGCTGGGACACAGCCAGCAGGTGCACAGAGCACCAGGGTGTGATGGAAACACAGCACTGCTTCACTCTGCAAATGGGAATTCCTGTGCAAACACGGACATTTCCACTGACATTTGGCACTGAAGATGTCAAGTAGTTACCATTTCTGCTGAACAATTGGCAATGTTCAAAATGGTCAAATGTTGGCAAGCAAATCCAGGATTAGAGAAAGATTTTAGTTGCAAACCTCCCGAGTCTCCCAAAAGAAAAATGGAGGGATAATAAAAGACAGGTTTGTTCCTTCTTTTCTGACTAAAACCAGGTTATTTGCCTTAAGCTCACAAGTGAATGAGAAGTTGTCCAATGGGGTGCTTAGTTTGGAAAAGATTTTTCTCCATAGACTCAGAATCACCTAAAATCTCCTGGTTTGTGCTCATAAATCTGGTCAGGAATCGATTTCACAGCTGTGCCAGCTCACAAGTCTGAGCATCAGTTTGTCTGCTCACATCACAATTCCTAGGTCTAATTTAAACCCAAACATACTCCCTCTCCTAAGAGCAGGAAGGTTGAAGGGTGTCAGTTTTGGTTAAAACTGATTTAATGTCTGATTTAAAAAATCTCTTCAGGAACTAAAGCAAAGGCCTGCCTGTGTCCCAAAACAATACAAATGATCCATAGGTCTGAATCAGCACACCTACATTAAAGTATTATTTATCACAGACATGCCAAAGAACAGCTGACAGTGGGGACCTGTGCAGACAGAATAAGAGTTTTGCCTTCCACCCCAGATCAGCACTTAAATCTAATCCCTTCTAAGCCTGGCTCCTTTCCCATGACCTCCAAAATCCGGGTACAGCACACTGTTACTTCATACAGGTTATCACACTCTGAAAAAAAACAACCAAACCCCAAAACCAAACAAGGAACAATAACAAAACCCTAATGAAAACATCACAATGATTAATTGTGGGAAATAAATTCTGAATTTCTCAGCTGCACATAAAAATAAGGATTCACAGATATTTGCCACTCTATACCAAACACCTGGCCAGGGCACAACTGTGAACTAGCCAGAATTAGAACAAAAACTTGATTTCAGAGTGGTCTGGTTTAGTTTTTCTCAGTGTAAGCAACTAAAGTGACCACGATGGTTCAGAAGTTTCAGTATCTTACAAACCCATCAGTAACTCTTCCATGCAAATAGGCAGGTGCAAAGAAAAGCCACCAGAGTGAAGAGAACCTGCAGCAGTGCTTCTTTGTACCACCTCCACTGCAAGGGAGTCACTGCATTTTTAGATCTATAATTCTCATTTTCACTGTGTCATTTTCAATACCTGAGCAGTCTGAGGTGCCAGCACCAGCTCAGCCTCCTGCTAACTGGATCACACAACATGTGGGAACCCTTCTGGCTGGCTCACAATCACCACTCAAAATGACCCAGGCTTAGAGTTTAATCTAATTATGATTTGAACCATCCTCAGAGGCTGCAAGTGTGCAGGTGACAGCAGATCTTAAAGGCTCAAAGGGGAAATGCCCTCTCAGCTCCACTGAGAGAACTCAAAACCCCAATGAAACACATACAAAGCTGCTTTGCTGACACGAGTTCCAAAAACCAGGAGATGGGCAAGAAGGAAAAATCTGTCTCTCCCATTCAGAGAAATAGGTGTTAAAAAATAGGAAAGAACCAGACCTTCTGGAAATATAAACTGATTTAGTAGTTCTTTAGGAGGGCTGGTGTCTTGTTACTTGCACTGAACAAACCTGTAATGAAGGCTCCAATCTGGAAGCTGAAAATTTGGTTCTGTACCAACATCACAGCAGGATTTGGGGGATTATTCTGAATTAAATGCTTTGAAAAATGAAAGGCATTAGGTATTATTAAAACCTTAAAGATACCTAGGACAGAGTAATTATTATTCATGTGAGATTACTGTGAAAATTCTGGTCTATTTATGAATTAAATGCAGTTTGTATTAGGAAAGGGAACCACTGATAAGCCAAGAAAATAGAAGTCCTACAGAAAAAAAAAATTGTCCAAAAAAGTACAAGTAACAAACCAAGCTACTTCCATGTCAGACCCTGACTGATGGAGAAAACTTCCAAGAAAGATTTTTAAAGCACTTTTGGTTCTTCATTCTGGCTAAGTCTAGAAGAGAGGAAATGGTCCCATGGAAGTAAATTATTTCCTTGACTTTTAGTTGGTGAACAGTAATGACATTTTTGGCCCTGGGCTGTTTCAACTACTTGTCTTTTGTGTCTCTGTCACCTCCAGACGAGATTCAGGCAACCTATTCCTCTTAGAGCTACTTTGTGTGGAAACAGAGCTCAAAGCCTAAACTTCCAGCTGGTCTGCAATGCCCCTCTCTACACCTGATGTCAGCTGTCAACATCCTGCCACTCTAAAACATCAAAAATAAAACTCTGACTGAGGGGAGGATACAGAAACAACAAGACCTTGCCTTCCCAAATGCCCTTGGCAGAGCAGCAAAGGACAGGACTCCTTCAGGTGCAGCAGAGACCTGTGGGATGTGTGGCCCCCAGAACACACCACCTTTCCACTTGCAATCTTGGACTCTTGAAGATATGCAGGGGCACTTTTCAAAGTTTCTTAACCATCCAAGCCTCTAATCATACACAGGCACATAGAACCCAGGCTGCCAAACTGCACCTGCCAAAGGGAATATCCAGCTGAAAGCTCTGAGAGAAGAACCTCATATTTTACGTGGTGAAAATGTCATTTCTTCATTCACAAACTTAAGGTCAAGGTGGTGACCTTATTTCTCCAAGAGCCTTGTACTGCATGTTCTAGAGTTGTCAGGAAGTACCTGTACATTTTTTTTAATGTGTGCATCATGCTTTACCTACAACAGTAAAATTTTCCAGCCTCAGCAGATTTTGTTCCACTGCCTGCACTTTGAACCCCACAACATCTAAAAAGGGCTCTAACCTTTGCAAACCTTTTGGTCCTGAACTCTGTTCGTGCTTCTAAAACAGGAAAGTGGTTTGTTGCACGTGACAATAGTTCCTCTGTACTTTAAATATAAAATTCCTGTTATCAATGGCAGCCTTTGAAAAAAATCATCTTTGCAGAAAAGCTGAACTTCAGTGACCTTGGTAATTTGAGAAAGAGCTTTGAAGTGTCTATTTCTAATCCTCCACTCTGAATGACAAAGAAGTTATTTGCAATTGTGAATCTTTAAAATGCAGATCTGAACTGATGTCTCTGTTTTTGTAACTCATTAACATAAACTCTGCAATTCAGCTTTCACTGAACATCTTTGTTCCATTCCAAAGTGAAGCACTAGTGCTGTCTCTCAAGATGGTTATGCTCTTGGTGAGCCAGTGTTTCCACATGCACATTCTGAGACCCAACAAAAATACACCAGAAATAACATTTTCTTTATCTGCTATTACAAAGTGACAGCCACAGCCCGGGATCTCTTATTGTTCATGCATTTTACAAGTCTGAAAATGGATGGCAATAGGATTCGCAGCTGGCAGAATGTCTCCAAAGCTGAGAAGAATTTTTCTATCAAATTTTACACAAAAGCAGAAACGAGGCTCTGGGCCCCGGATCCCACATGATCCAGCAGATGCTGTTTCCAGCTTCAGCAAGTTTTCATTCAGAAGCAACTGCCTCCATGTTCAACAATGCCCCATGGATCACACAAGATCCTGTTAGCCTGTATAAATGAGAGGCCTGGTTTAGAATTACAGGAAAATTATAATGCACAACTCTTTGTCTGGGAGAACTAAAACACTGCACTATCACCATTTCCCATCTTAACGGGGTGCACATGTAGGGGTCATGATGATCTTACAGGGATGGGACTGTAGTTAGCTGTATATTCCCAAAAATGTACGTATTTTTTATTGCAGTATTAACGTTGTAGTAAAATCTGTATGACAAAAGTCATCTGTGCATCTTCTCTTTGCCATCTCTGAACTTGAAAGGTGCAAATTGTTGGTTCAAGAACAGCTCAGAAGAGAAAATGAACACACAGTTGCTATTTTGGCTCCACTGAAGTCAGAGGGGCCTTTTTCACTTCTGCTTTGGTTCCTGACACTGCTACGGCCCAGAGGATGCAGGAGCAACACAGAAAGGCCAAATCCTACAGCTTGCACCTGCTCAAAATGGCAAAACCAAAGGTGGAGGCGTTGGGGCTGTTCCCAGCCATCTGACACGTGGCACAGCCTCGGCACATGAAGCCTCATGTGGGAGCCCCACCACAAAGAGTGACCCCTAAAGATGCTCTGGGACCTCCACACTAAGCAGTGACCCCCTAAAGCTGCTGTAAGGGCCCCAATGTGATCTCCTAAAGCTACTGTGGGAACCCCACCATAAGAAATGACCCTCCAAAGCTGCCGTGGGAACCTCACTAGAAGGAATGATGCCCTAAAGCTGCCAGGACCTTCTAAAGGTGCTGCAGGAGCCCCACCACAAAAAGTGACCCCCCAATCTTCTGTGAGATCCCAGGCACCTGCGGGAGGAGCAGCAACCCAACACCCACATCCATCACCCCCGAGGTCCTGCTGCTCTTCCCGTCCTGCCGGGGGAACCCAAATTCAGCACAACCCCTTCGGGCTTGATGGAACCGCATCATGGATCAAGCACCGCTGGCTGGGCAGAACCTCTGCGTTCCCACGGCCCTTCCCTGCGCACACCTCATCCATCCATCCATCCATCCATCCATCCATCCATCCATCCATCCATCCATCCATCCATCCATCCCACGCACACCCGCGTGGAGAAGGGGAGGGGAGCGGCGCGGGGCGGTGGCGGAGCCGTCCCCGCGGGGCGGGCGGGCTCTGTCGCGACACTCGGCGACACTCACCTCCTGAAATCAAAGGGCATGGTGGTGGCGGTGGTGGTGGCGGGCGGGCTGCGGGCGCCGCCGCCCCCGGCCCCGGCTGTCGCCTCGCTGCCGGCGGCTGCAGGGCCAGGAAGTGACGGCCCCGGCCCCGGCGCCGCGCAGCCCCAGCCCATTGGGCGGCCGGGCCGGCCGGGGCTTCCGCCGCCGGGTTACGGGAGCGGCGGCACCGCGGTGAGGGGTGAGGGATTAGAGGTGAGGGATGCGGGCGCAGGGATGCGGGATGCGGGATGCGGGATGCGGGATGCGGGATGCGGGGTGCGGGATGCGGGATGCGGGATGCGGGATGCGGGATGCGGGATGCGGGGTGCGGGATGCGGGCGGCCCTAGGGCTCGCTGGGCTCCCCGCGGGGCTCCCGCAGTTTGTAGGGTGCGCTCGATGCTCCCCGTGCTCCGCTCAGCCCCGCGGCTCCGAGGGCGCTGCCAGCACGGAATCACGGAGTTATTTCGCTTGGAAGAGAGCTCCAGGATCATCGAGTCCCAGCTGTGCCCCATCCCCACCTTGTCCCCAGCCCAGAGCTC
>JACBWW010000029.1:2184631-2208065 GCA_020086605.1 Lanius collurio | reverse complement strand
TCCTTTGCTCCAGGCTGAGCCCCTTTCCAGCTCCCTCAGCCCCTCCTGGGGCTCCAGACGAGTGTGGCCGCTCACAGGGGTGAGGTGTTTTGGGCTTTGTCCGGCATCTTTTGCACTTTCAGCATCACAGTAACACACAGGAAAAGCGTGTGTTGGTGTCTGGAGACAGATCCAGGCCACGGTGACAGACAGGGGAAAGTCTCACACCTCCAAGGCCCACGTAGGAAAGAGGAGCACCCACCCCTCCATGCCTGTGCACCCTTTAAGTTTAGCTTCGATATTAGGCAGGAATTGTTCCCTGGGAGGGTGGGCAGGCCCTGGCACAGGGTGCCCAGAGCAGCTGTGGCTGCCCCTGGATCCCTGGCAGTGCCCAAGGCCAGGCTGGACAGGGTTGGAGCAGCCTGGGATGGTGGAAGGTGTCCCTGCCATGGCAGGGGGTGGCACTGGATGAGCTTTAAGGTCCCTTCCAACCCAGGCCATTCCACAATTCTGTAATAAGCTCCTTTAGGGCCAGCACAGCTCTTTCACCTGCAGTTGGAAATCCTTTTTTTTTTTTTTTCAATTTTACTGGAGACAAGGGATTAAAGTAAGAAAAAGCTCCCCATTTGCAAGGTGAGGCATTTCCCCAGTCTTTCCATTTTGCCCATATGCCTTTTTCTGGCTGCATCCCTGTCAGGTTCAGTGCAATGCACGAGGCTAATCCTGCACTGCTCCATGCACCATCCCCGTTCCTTCCCACAATTATGTCACCAGCTCACAGCATCCCTCAGGGAGGTTCTGCTGCAGGTAGTGTGACTGCTGCTGTGTTCAGAAGCGCTGTCACTCACATGCACTGCAGGTTAGACTGCACTGCAGGAACAAAATACAGCTCTTCTTGACTTTTAAGTCTAAAAACATGGCAAGAGAAAGAAGGAAATGGCAGCAATCTGAGTATGCAGCACACTGCATTTTTAATTGATTCTGCACCTTTCTTCTTCCTCCTGCTGTCATAATTTCTTTACTTAGAGATGCACATCTTTCCATTTTTTTCCTTTCACAGAGAAACTAGGCCCATACCTGGCTAAAAAAAAAAACTTCAGATTGAAACAAGCAGGGGGAAACTACTCAAGAGACAGAGCTGTTAATCAATACCATTTTCATTCAAAGAAAGAGATAATAATTCATGCTGGGAATATTAAAAACTAAACTGGAGGAATCCCAAGTATGAGGTAACACAGCATAATCCCCCAGAAGCCCCTAGGGAATAGATAAAAATACCTAATTGGCTTGGGTTTGGCTTTTTTTTTTTAATCTCAGCCACCTAAATTATCCATCTGCATTGTGCGAGCATATTCAGCAGATTGCTAACAGATCAGCCACGAAATCCTGCTGCACTTTGCATTGTGCTCCAAAACTGAGCAACCCACTGAAATTAATGAGACAATTCTCATCTCTCATGAGGTCAAGCGATTGCACAGGCATAGCCAGCGGGGACAATCCATAGTGGAAAAAACCCAAACAAACAGTGCCCATCGAGGTGGTTACACAAGCGAGGGCTCGTCGGGCTTCTGGCACGGCCCCGACATCATTAGCTCTTATTAACTGTCCTGTGCAGAGGCATCAGCTCTCTCAGGAGCCAAGAGAGTGCTGAAGGGTTTACAAAAGCTCTTCACTTGTACAGTAGATAAATCTGGAGGTGGCCTTGAAGAGTTGTGCTCCTGCAGGCTCAAGAACACGGCACAGCGAGAGCTCACGTCGTGGGGATTTTGTTTTCCACTGAGAGGTCAAACTGAAGAAAGCAATGGGATCAGAGCAGCTTTGCAGTTGGGTCCAGCTCGCTTACATCCTTGCCAAGGGAAGAAGAAGTTAATGCCCTGAGATAAGACCCTCGTCACAATATTGTTTAATTACATAAGGCTTCTATCGAGCTGGAGATAAGAACAGGAATTTGTCCCCAGTCCAGCTGGGTGCGGCAGCTGAGCTCATGTTGTGTGTTAGAATGGGAACCAAAAGCAAGGGGTTTATTCGAGGTGGTTGGACCACCATTAGAACTGGAATGAGCAAACTGATCCAACTGATGGCAAAGTTAACTTTCTTTTTCCTGGGAGCAATAAACCAACCTTTTTCTGGCAACAGTAGACTTAAAGCTATTATTTCTCTTCAAATTGCATTGGGAAGGTTCATAGAGCCAAACTGCTACTCTGAAACCAGTAAGTCCCTATTTTCAGACCTCTTTAACAACCAAGAAACCAAAGCAGAAGGATAAATTGACTCACCTAAGACTACACAGTAAGATCAGCTTCAGTTCTAAATTAGCAAGCAAATCCCTTCCATGCTAATTCTGTGTTCATAATTCTTCTTCCAAAAAAGAATACTTTTCTCATTACAGTTCACTTTCTTACAGATAAATCAGATCATGGATGAGTCTATCTGAACTCCTGACTAATGCCTCACAACAACAAAACTGGTACCTCCTTCCTATGAAAAAAAAAATAGTGCCCAAAAAAGTGCTTTATTTGAATCATCTTCCTGGTTATTTATTTAATAAATTTCATTATGCAGGTAAAATGATTCATATCCAGGTTTCTGAGATATTCTTCATTTTTAGATGATACACTACTCTTTAGTTTTAACTTCACATTAATAGAGTTAATAGTGATTTACTGAGTTTATATTAATCCTTGATAATTCAGCCTGGAGGAGACTGAGGGGAGACCTCCTGGAACTTCTTCCTGAGGGCAGCTCTGATCTCTGCTCCCTGTGACAGGGACAGGACCCAGGGAGCGGCTGGAGCCGGGCCAGGGGGGTTCAGGTTGGATCTCAGTAAAGGTTGTTCCCCCAGAGGGTGCTGGCACTGCCCAGGCTCCCCAGGGAATGGGCACGGCCCCGAGGCTGCCAGAGCTCCAGGAGCGATGGGACAGCGCTGCCAGGGATGCCCAGGCTGGGGGTGTTGGGGGGTCTGGGCAGGGCCAGGAGCTGCACTGGATCATCCTGTGGGTCCAGCATATTCCATGATTCTGTGATTCTGTGAACTTTACTTACCTCAGTTTTGTAATCTCCAAGTTCTCTCTCTCCCAGAAAAGTGTAACCTCCATCCTTACCTGTTCAGCACGGTTTGGGGTGACCTAACATCCTGTAACACTCAATAAAACCAACCTGATTTCCTTTTTTGTTTTGTTTGGGGTTCTTTTCACACACGGCTGAGTTTAATTTTAGCCTCTGGATCCTGCCACAGCTCTTGCACTGGGAACTTACTGCAGGTGCAGTGACTGGGTCGGGAGCAGCATTGTTTGCCAGAGGTAAAGCTGGGTACACACAGTCATCTTTTGGGTCACTGAGGCTTCCTTCATCAATTGGGAATGGGAGGTGACTTTAGGAAGGTGCAGTGCTTATTCACTTCAGCCCTTTCTCCTACAGAGGTGTGTAAGAACAGAACCAAAGGCTGAGCCATGGCTTTTGTTTGGGATGTTGTATGGCAGGGCCCACCCCAGGCCGTTTCCCCCGGTGCTTTCATTCCCAGTTCGGAGCACTGGTGTGGCAGGGTGGGCTGGGAATCGCAGTGAGCACATTGCTGTGCAGGGCGTGTGCCCTCGATTATGTGTTGTGTTCTGCAGGGTGTGTCCCTGCCTTCCCGCAGCCCTGAACACAACTGCCGTTCAGGAAAAGGAAAAAACATTGCAGAGAATGAAGAGAAAAATGTTATAAAGCGTTTTAAAAATATAAATAACAGCGTGTGAGGAAATCGTTCTGAAGGAACAGGATGCGCATGGAGGTGAAGAATTCAAATACAAGTGCTGTGCTAAGTATAATCAGTAATGAAAGTTCAGCCCTTCCTTTTAGGATTTGGGTAAGCTACATGTTGGCTGTACTTTCCAAATTCCAGGGAACAAAAAAGCAAGCTTTAAATGTTGTCTTAAAGTCTCCTTGCAGTGTAGTTTGTTTATCATTATCACATATGTAATGATGTCCCTCTATTTTTGTGAGATCACACTTAAAATACACAGTAGAATAAAAGTACTCAACTCACTGTGTAAGTTCCTTCTTTCTTGAATAGCTTTTTCCTTAAGAGGATGTAACAACCACCTCTCTTCTTCCTGCTCAGTAGGCAGAAGAGATAATCTGATTATTTTTCAGTCACAGGGATGGGTACAGCTGATGTGTGTGAGTGTGGAGAACAGGCTCTGTGCAGCCACATGGCCTCTTCCTTGTCCTGTGACTGTGGGCAAATGCTCAGGGGAATCTGCCACTCTTAAAGCCCTTAGAAAATTTACCCATCCTTTTAATACAAACTGCCTGTTTTCAAGCCTATTTCCTGGCATGTTTTGGGTGCCAGGAATTTACTATGGGAAAGTCACAGTGAGCAGAGCATTTTTTTTGTATTTAATTTCTTTTTTCCACCGTGGAAACCAACGCCACAAGGAAGTTGCAGCCCCTGTCACAGGCTTACCTCATGCTTCCTACAGCATCCCTGTGGTGGTGAGTGGAGACTGCAAACACCCAACCAAAGGTTATGGGCAAAGGGACATGCAAGTTAACAGTTAACCAGGGTGAAGTCCTGAATAGAGGACTTTGAACATTTAAGAGGGCCAGATCTCAAGGAGTTTTGGGATTAGCAGCAAAGAAGAGGTGAGGATTAGAACCTGATTCTCAAGGTGTAATGCTCTCTAGTGAGTTAAATGCCTTAAATTCCCTTCACACTGCAGAGGAATAGTTCAGAGCCTGGACTTGAAGGCCTCGAGTGCCCTCAGCCTGTGCACTGATGGTGATATTCAGTGGGAAATACTCAGGAGAAGGGGAACTCTGGATACCTCACTGTGAAACTCACACAGGACCACAAAGTGTTTGCTTGTGGGCTTAGGTAACACGTTTGGCATCAACATCTAAGTTAGTCTTGTCAATGAAAATATGCCTGGGAGATGAGCCACCTCTCTGCTTTAAATACTCACTGAGTGCTGGAGAGCACTTCCCTGGAAGATGGGTCTGGATCTTTGAACACAGAGTGCTGTGAGAAACTTGAGGGCATGAAGGGAAGGGAGAAAAATGTGCTCTGCCCAGCCTCTGAAGGCTGAGCCACTGTGTAACCAAAAATGCAGAATTTCTGGTGTTGGATTAGGGCTTGGGAACAGTGACTGGATACTGAGAAGGGGTCCCTGACTCACTGATGTTAAATACCTGTAAGCACTCCTAAGAGTTCCCTCTGCTGGGTACAGCAAGCTGGGAAATCGAAGGTCTTGAAGGCCTTCCTGACAAAAGCCCCACCTGATTTCTGGACAAGGAGGGAAGGAGCAGCTGGCAGAATTGAGCCCACCCAGAGCAGCGGGGGCACCAAAAGGCGCCAGACCTTGCGGCGCCTCAGGAATGGCTCCCCAGGAGCTGTGGGCACTTAGAGCATCTGACGTAGTCAGGAGGGCAGGCAGAGCTTGCCTGGGTTGCTCTCATGAGCACAGGCGCCAGCAGTCTGCAGAAGTTGCACTTTGGTGCCTGAGTGCTATTTTGGATCTCTCCCAGAGCTGCTGCACGGGCAGGCTCAGCAGGGATGGGGATGCTGTGCCTGGCTCGCTGCATCGAGAGTGACCTCTCTGGATGGTGGCTTCTTCCCAGGCATGAGCTGTGGAAGCCAGCTCAGGCACCCAGGGCAGGGTCAGGTGTCTGTCGAGCCCTTCTGTGGGCAGCAATATGTGGAAAGCAGCTTTTTACAACAGAACCAGTGTGGGAGGACTCAGCAGCACTAGGCCATCACAAAGGCCCTTGGGCAGTAAGCAAGCAAACCAAAACAACAACTTCACAAGGAGGAATTTTTCAAACAAGGCTCTGGAAGTTTCCTTGGAAGACTTGCCAACTCCTGCTGTGGGCAGCCAGTCCTGCTACTGCATCTCAGTGGGTTCTCTCCCATCCTCTGACCCTCTGGAGCCGGCCCTGTGCGTGAGATGTTGAATTGCACTTCCTTGACTTACTTTTGGCATGTCCTCTGTGCTGCCTTATCAGCGTTCTCAGTGATTTCCTCTAGATATTGTGTAGCTGAGTAAGCCCAATGGACATTACAGACAAGGAATACATACCCTTTTTTTTCATCTTTTTCATAGTAAGGATATGGATTTTTAATTGCTGCCTCTCCTGCAAATGAGACTTGTGTTTTCCTTGTTCTCACTTGGTTTCTTGGCACTTGCTGTGAGGGTCAGTGGACTGGGAAGGTTTTGTCAGTGCTAAAGAATCTGTTGCACAAATCAGGGCGTGGCCAAAGAAAAATATTTTTATAAAGAAGTTTTATCAACCCTCTAATGAATTAAAGCAGAAATCATGGTCTCTGGCGTCGTTTGGTCTGCAAGGACACCTTCCACCATCCCAGGCTGCTCCAAGCCCTCCCATCCAGCCTGGCCTTGGACACTTCAGGGATCCAGGGGCAGCCCCAGCTGCTCTGGGCACCCTGTGCCAGGGCCTGCCCACCCTCCCAGGGAAGAATTTCTTCCCAATATCCCATCTAAACCTACTCTCTTTCAGTTTGAAGCCATTCCCCCTTGGCTGTCACAACATGCCCTTGTGAAGAGTATCTGGCCTCAGATTTGGAGTGGAGTTTGGTTTTGGTGGTCAGTCTCAGATGCCCTGTGATCCAATCCAGCATCCATCCTTGGTGCCAGCTCCAGCAGTCACCACTTGGCCAAACAGAGACTCCAAAGTGACTCAAGGTGACTGTCTCAAGGAATTGGCTTGGGATGGGGGTAAGGTGAGGGCTGTAAGACACAGAGCGTGCAAGGAAGAGTGGAAAGATATGAATGAATGGAGAGAGAGATAAGGAAACACCCAGCAGAAGGGAGCTGGGAACAAAGGAGGGCACACACTGCAGGCCTGTGCAGGAGCCTGAAGGTGAGGATAAATTTCAGTTTATGGCAGAAGCTACGGGGAGATGTACTTGGGGAGGCTGAATTGTCAGAAATGAAGTGAAAGGTCCTTTTCAAATGACAGTGTGCAAAATCAGAAATCACTGAACCAACGTGACTCGAACCAAGCAACAAATAAACCCTTCCAGAAAACTCCTCCAGCCTTCAATGGAAGGCAGGCCCAGCAGTGTCCAGACCTCTCCCTCACCAAAGAACACTCCTTTCACCCTCTCTCTGCTGCAGCCACTTCATGGTTTCTTGCTCAAGCTTCTCACAGGAGAAAGAACAAAATCCTGTCCTCCTCACGCTGGGATGATAAGCCTGCAGTGAAGTTAGCCAGGATTTATTTTAATTGGACTTTTTCACTTTTTTCCTGGCACTTTATAGTTTATGAACGGAAGGGATCAGTCTGACTCAGAGACTGGGCTACTTCCAAACATTAATCTTTGCTGCCATATGCTAATGCAGCTTGGCTCTGGTGCATCCTATGCTGTAAATATGTCTGTACCTTTCATCTCTGGTGTCAGAGGCCACTAAAGGGAACTCATCAGACTTTTGGGCAGATTGTGATTGCCTGACACGCAATCTGTAGGCATTGGATGAGGTTCTGGGAGGAAGAAGGCCTAGAAAACATCCATATTGTGTTCCCTTGAAGTTCCTGTTTTACCATTCTGCAATATTGGTTGCTAAAGTTATAATGCCCAGGGCAAGTCTTTGGTCTGTGCTGACTCTGAAATCTATACACAGATTTTGGTTATCCCAGCACTGAGCTCTAGGCAATAAACCTTGAAATATTGGGTTGGGTTCAGTGGTACAATATTTAGCCCCTTCTGTTTTGGTTGGCTTTGTAGTATGGGTCTAACAAACACACAAAGATGACTGTCCTCCCCATCATGACTTTTCCAGCACTGAAACATGAGTCTCTCACCATTTGTGTTTCACTTTCTTCCATTCTGCATCCCAAATGTTTCCATTCTTCTGATTTCAAATGGTATTCATTGTTTGAAGGCGTACACTGAAAGTATTTGGTATTTCCCTGCCCCTTCCTCATCTCCTTACTCACTCACTCACTCACCCTGTTCCCTGAAATCATTGTGGGAACAACCCTATTTGAAAAGAAAAGAGAACTTTCCAATTCTACTTATTTCAATGGAATTTCCCTGATGTCCTTTTTCCATATCAGTGGATGCTTTTTGCTGGTGACACTGGTGTGAACAGCGTCAGGAAGATGAAAACTTCATTACAGAGGCAATCACTAAGGCTGACATTAGCCTACTGAAACTGATTTTCCTAGATTCCCTCTCAAGCCTAAGTGTAGGAAAAGGTCTTCTCCAGAGAGCAGTAACCTCATTCCATGGGGAACATAGGCTGTTCACAGAGATTAACTCCTTGAGCCTAAAACTTAAAAGCTTAAAGAGATTAAAATCCACTCTCAGTTACAGCAGACAAATACCCAATCCCAGAGTTGTAGACTTGTTGCTGACATGGAGGAAGATGTTCTCAGTTGGGTAACCACTGGTTTAGGGTGCAGAACAACATCCCTCAGCCCTCTTCCAATTTTCTAGGCAGCCCTGAGCAGGGAGCCCTCTGGCCTTGGTTGCCTGCACGGGAAATGCTGTAAATCATTATTCACAGAAGGCATTTCTCCAGGAGGACAGAGATTTGATGGACACTCTATGGACACCCAACTACAGCCAGCAAAGCCTTGCAGGTGAGATGTTGGCTTGTGAGAGTGCAGGCTGACAATTTCTGAAGTAGGAGAAGCTCAGCTATCCCACGCTGCAGGGAAATTTCCTGGGCACATTTTACATTTCACTATTTCCCCCCTTGCAGGCTGTGCAAGAGCCTGGACGTTGGGGACGTCGGAGTGACGGAGGCCACGGTGGGTCCCTGTGCCATCAGGAGCCTCGTCACAGTGACAAGGCAGAGATGAATCATGACTGGAGCTGCTTTATGTAAATGAGGAACCTCTGGTGTTCCCGTGGTGCCCACGGGGCCACGTAAAGTTCACGTAGGTGACGTTGTGTTCCCATGTCCCCACTGAGGCAGGGCAGGGAAATGGGGTAAGGTGGCCGTGGTTTCCCCCAGAGAGGGCAATATTAGGTCAAGACTGGTGGTGAAGCTGAAAGTGAACCCCTGGAACAGAAGGTTCCTTCCCAGCAGCAGTGCCTGGAGAAAATTTTCTGTTGCCTTTTGCTGTTAATTGCAAAAGTGATTGAGCCACTGATGGTAAATGCTGGGGGGGAGCCAGAGAAGGAGGAACTAAAGAATTTAGACAGAGTTCTCTCGCTGTGAAATCAGTCAGTTTTTGTGAGATTTATGGGTCATCTGTGACACAGCTGAGAAACTTATTTAGGAATAAGTGAGGAAAGGTCCTGCTGCTGAGTGGCATGATGCTGCATTCCCTGTCCTGGTGGCCTTGTGTGGGCAGCACATCCCGGGCAGGAGCACTGAGGGGAAGGAGTGGAAGCGTGAAAAACCAGCGCAGTGCAATCGTGTCTGTCCAAAGCCACAGATAACAACTTCAGGTGGAGGGCCAAACTCTGACTCACCCCCACACAAAGCACGGTGAAGTTTACTGAAGACAATGGAATTAATCTAGTGTAGAACTCATCTGAGGGAGGATGGCAGCCTCCAAAACGCTGGCCTCCTTGGCCGTGGGGTTCCGAGGCTGCCGTGACTCATGGACACAGCCCCACTGTCACAGATGACTGCAAGCAGCCAAAAGGGGGGAAAAAGCTGACAAGCTTGAAAGGCTTTCTCTTGCATGAGTTATGTTGTTTCAAATCAGAAGGAAAATTTAATTGACTCCAGTGAGAGTTTTGCTTGAGTGAGGACTTAGGAGCTGAAGTGAGAGATGAAAATAAAATGTACTTGCTAGTGCAGTGCTCACAGAAGAGACTCCCTTCATTTATTCTGTTCAGAGAGATGCAAGTAACTTCCTTTAAGTCATTTCAGAGTCCATATCACTTTTTTTTTGGTCAGTATTCAGCAGGTTTTCTGTTATATACGATTGTTCCTTTATCTGTAGATATTATCTGTTACACTGCAAGTTTTCTCATCCCTTACAGTCATCCAAATTTGATAATGCTCAGTGCATTTCATTACCTTTTTTTTTTTTCATTTTTTCCCTTAATTGATCCAGACACCAACCTATTTTAACCCTACCCTTGTTACTATTGCAGCCACAGCACCCGTGAGTGCTTTGACTTCCAGAGAGCTCTGCAGTAAATTTCCCAGGCAGGTGGTGGATTGATGCAACTCTCATTTCTCACTGAAGTGAAAGGCCAATCTTATAATGCTCAGAGGTCCTCCATAAGCTAAGTCCTTCATGTGTTTTTGCTCTTTTCATTACCTGTTCCACTCTGTCCCACGGTGTAATGGCTGATAATTGAGCTCTTTTCAATGGTGTGGCTCCTGCTCCATTGAAGGCAGCAGTTTTTTCTCTGCAGAAGGCTGACTCATAAGGATGCTGCCTTCTATCCTTAGGAAAAGTGAGTCACTAATGGATTTTTCATTATACATTCAAGTAGCATGGACTGAAATTTTGTTCTACCAGTCTCGTCTTGAGGTAGTGTTTAGAAGCCTTTTTGATTTGGTATTTCAGTTATGTCTCAGTGAGGCTCTTGAGATACAAAAGGTGCTGTACAAGGAGCTGGTTTGTGTTATATACTATGAGTATCCCCACTAACCTCAGCAGTTTCATTCTGTGTGCCTTGTTCTTCCTTAGCTAAAATCCCATAAAACCCATCAACAAGTTCACCATCTGTTTTCAACAGACATAAAGAGTTGAGAGTTGGTTTTCAGAGCTGTGCAAAAGCTGAGGAAGCTGAGGCATAACTGAATTAATATGAATCCCATTGGTACTATTGCATTAATAGAAATAGTCCATTTGTTCAGGCAGTAATAATTTGATTTTCTTTCAGACAAGCAGGGAAGATTCACCCCTTCTCACAATGGCCCATGACAGAAAGTTAAATATTATTGTTTCTATTTCATAAATACGGGAATTAAAGCTAGAGGAGATTAAGTTGTGATGGGGAGGGTATGAGATTATTGTGGATGGAACCCAGGAGCCCTGTATGGCTTTTTTTTTTTGCAATGTAACAATATTTTCTGTCAAAGACTTTGCTGTATTTACAGTCACTGCTGTTTAACTTTGAGTGATGTCTAGAAGGAGCATCTGGCAGAATCTGTGTGGATTTGCAGCTCACAGGAGGGTACCAGCTTTTGCCTGCCCATGTTGCATTCTGTTAAACTCCCTTTGCAGAGGGTTTTAAGGGGGAAGTCTGAATCTCTCTGCTGACAGGAGCTGTTATTTAAAGCTGTGTGATGAGGATGCAAAAGGGATGCTGCTGGGTGGTTGCTTTGTTCTGCATCACACAGAAGTGGCTGTGCTGCAATGACAGGTTTGTAAATCATGGGTAGTTCCGTTCTCACACCACCCAATAACCTCACAATCTCTCTGTCAACTTCCTGAGGGCCTTGGGAAGCTATAATCTGTGATAAAAATGGGAGTTGGAATGTTACATGTGTATCAAAGCCGAAAACTTGTGCCTGGCTGACCTTTTCATTTTGAGCAAATGCACTCATTTCCTTTGCGTTGCTTTGCTGTTTCCTCCTGATGCTTGGCATAATAGGAAATTCTCCAGGATTGTTCTCCTTAATCAGTGGCTCCATTGTGCCAGCTTCTGTTCCTTTCAGGAGCAGTTTTCCTCATGGAGCATCCCTCTCTGGGCTCTCAGGCATCAGTGCCCCACAAACTCAGAGGAATTTCAGCTGCCGTGGCACATCAGGGGCAGTGGGTGCTGAATTCAGTCGCTGTCAGAATAAAGAAACAGCCCTCTGATTTTCAGTTCAGAAAAAAAAGCCCTCACTGGATTTTACAGTGACATTTCCCAGTGCTTGTGGTTAGGCTGAGATGAATAATGAAAATGAGTGGTTCGTAAATTTAGATTTTGCTTCATTTCCATACGTGGGGGGATGTCATTTGTTGTCATGTCACTGCTAATATTTGCATAGTCATCTGGCAATTATAAAGCAGGCATATGAATCTTTAGGACAAATAACTTCTCCAGAAATATATTCTGGAATGCCTAGTAATTATGACTAGCACATCATTTTTCATTTTCTTTTTTATTCCTCTTTGTCATCCAGTCAAGAAGTTCCACGCTGTGACTGTACGGCCCAAACTGCAGATGGTGCAGCATTTGTATACACACATCTTGCTCAAAATCAGGCAAGTATTTAGAAATAAAAGATGTTCTGGCAATCACCTCAAACTGTCTGGGAAATAAAAGTAAGGCTGAAGTTGCCAAAAAAGATTATTTGTGTTGGTAACCTCGGCTTTGTAAAGCACAACATAAACAAAACCAGTGGCAGGTCAGTTCTCAGGAAGAGCTGAGGCTTCACCGAATCTTATCTTCTGTTTCCTGTTGTGGCACGGAGGTGTTGACATGCAAAAAAAAAGCTCAGGGTTCATCACTCTGTTTTGGCACAAATAAACCTACTTTTGCTTGTTGCTACTGATTTTTCTGCTGTCCTGCTTTCCTCCCCTGGAGTCAGTGTCTTTGGGAGCCAGGCAGTCTCTGCAGGTGTTTCACAGCACACTCACTTTTGTGCTTTCCTATCACATGGCTTTCAATTGCAGATTGTAATAAAAACCAGCAGTGTTCAGGGGGCTTTGGACAGTGTGTGACCCATTCCTGAGGCACAAAGTTCCATGGGAAGGACCTGTGTGGCAGCATGGTTAACAAAACCAGCACCAACCCCAGGACAGTCCTTCATGCATTTCCACTGGAGTCAAATCACCAGGGAAATGAGGTTAGGGACGGTGATGATGATGATAACAGCAAATAATGCACACTCCCCTCAGATTTTGGCTGCCTATCAAGACAGACTTCCTGATGAGGAGATGCATCTGTCTGTCTCCAGTTCCTTCAAGGTATCTGCAAGGCCCCATTTTTTGCAATTACAAAGGGCTGCAGATGAGAACATGCCCCNNNGGAACCCCCAGGAACTTCCAGGAACCCCCAGGAACCCCCAGGAACCTCCAGGAACCGCCAGGAACCGCCAGGAACCGCCAGGAACATCCAGGAACATCCAGGAACCCCCAGGAACCTCCAGGAACCTCCAGGAACATCCAGGAACCTCCAGGAACCCCCAGGAACCCCCAGGAACCCCCAGGCTTTTCCTTTTGCTGCTCGTGCTGTGCCCCCTTAGCGTGGGGATGAGACAAGAGGGGCCCAGGGCCTGTCACGTCCTGCTGGGAAGGGATGGGGGTCCCTGAAGGGATCTGTTTGCTTCCAGTGGGGGCTGGGACTCTGCCAGAGAGCTTTGCCAAGGGATTCTTCATGGAGTTTGCAGAAGGCACCTGCCCCAACCGTGCACCTCTGGGGAGGGGACTCTGTGCCAGTTGCCAAACGGAACGGAAGCAAATCCACGGTGACGTTGGTGGCTTTCCTGTTGCTGGCAATGCCACGTAAAAAAGAGGAAGGGCAGCCCCGTGGGGAGCACTGGATTGGTTGTAAAAGGTCTGGTCTCACCCCAGAACACCCTCCTGTCCTGGCCCTCAGCTTCCACTGGCTGTGTTCTTCCCAGGAAAGTGGGACCAGCTCTGCTCCCTTCCCTCCCAGGAGCTGTACTGGCCATTCTGCTTTCTAAGAGAACAAAAACCATCCCAGTTTCTCTCTAAGAGAGCAAACCCCATCCCAATTCACCGACTGGTCTGCAGGAACCCCTCCCTTGCCACTGCAGGCAGCACCAAGTTGAATTCCAGTAAATGATTAAGCGAGATAAACAGGCTTTGGGCAATAGCAGGACAGGCCTCCCCCCAACACATGGACTTTGTGTGAGAGCAAACAAAGTCCAGCCCTTCTCAGGGCACACAGGGAGCACTCACAAACACCTCTTGTGCCAAAGTCCAAGTGGAAGTTGATATTTGCCATGATTTGAGATCACCACAGCCTTCTGCACACTCCAATCTAACCCTGTACTCACGTGAGGCTGGGCTGTTTGTTTTGGTTATTCCTGACATATTTGGTAATGAGGAACCAAAGGCTGCTTGGCCCATCCTCTCTCTCTTGGGCTGGTTTATTGTTGCTGATTCTCATCATTTTCTCCTCAGTCTCGTGACGTGCAGCCACTCAGGTTTAGTCACATCTATCATTCTCCATGACCTATTTAAATAATGTACAAAGGAAAATAACCTTTGTTCAAGGTATTTGCCCTGCATTCTTTTTTCATAAGCTGCTGATTATCAGTGTTGTAAAATGGGATGGCTTTTTCATGACATTATTGTTAGAAAGTGACTCTGGATTCATCCCCATGAATGACTGTCCCAGATGCACTAAGAAATGAGCAGCATTT
Organism: Lanius collurio; assembly: GCA_020086605.1. Taxonomy (NCBI): domain Eukaryota; kingdom Metazoa; phylum Chordata; class Aves; order Passeriformes; family Laniidae; genus Lanius; species Lanius collurio. Next base: position 2,193,843 of record JACBWW010000029.1, on the reverse strand, counting down.
GTCCCTCTGGTCTCTCTTACCGTCTCAACTGAAATTTTAGAGGATTTTTGCTACCTATTTCCTGTTGATAGCCCCTAAAATCCTGGATGATCTCATCCTTAGCCTGCATTGAGCTGTCAGATAGAAACAGAAGGTTCTCTCCTAGAAAGTCACAGTGCAAGCAGCAGCTTCCCAAGCCCACGAGATGCTCAGGGCTGTGAGTGTGAGGGTTGCTCAGGTGCTTCCTGTTCTACCTTCAGGGTATTTGAGAGAGGTAGGGGGAAGGAACCATCCTGGCACCTCCAAGGAAGCCCCAGTGGGGAATTTCCTGGCAGACAGAGCAGCTGTAGGACTCCACTGGGTACATCTGTCACTCCACCTCCCTCCCTTCTACATGGACCGCTCGCTGTGCTGCTCTCATTGCCACATAAACTACCAGACATCCCTTATGCCAGAGGATTTTTTTCTAAGCCTTTGAAAACAGAGTTAAATGTGACCATTCTTCTCCTACAGACAGAGAAACTGAGGCACAGAGGATCTGAAGGAAGGTTAGGCAGCACATCCCAGGCAGTAAATCCCAGGTGTCCTGATTTCCTCTCACCCAGATGAATCCCTAGAATTCAGTATCTCCTGTAATAAAGCTTAGCTCAGAGTCTCATTCTGAAATGTAATTAATATGCAAAGTGCTTTGATCGCCTTTGATGAAAGATTCCGTGTAATTTGCTATCATATTTTAAATTAATACCTCTAACCATTCTGCAGCAGTAAAATGAAATACTGATCATCTATTTGCTATTTTTGGGGAAAGGACTGAGTCTTTTACTCCAGGAGTTTTAGGTTACAGTAATTTTCAAGAGGAGGGCAGTGAGGTTCCTGCTGCTGTCGAAACACTTAAAAAGTGAGGATTAACAAACATACAGTGTGTTCTGGGATCCTGGCTCCAGAGGGATGAGTTCCCCCCGAGGATGACTAACAGCAGGATGTGGGACATAATTTGCATGTTCTCTGCCTCTGCTGCAATCATTTGTGTATTGGATACTTGAATTATACATTACACAGAAGGTCGCCCGCTTGCCAAGCTGACAGCCCTGCTGAGCAGAGCACAGCCCTGGACAGGGGGCTGAGGTTATTTCAATAAATGCTCAGTGCTCAAAAAAAGAATGGTTCTGTGCATGAGAGTGGAATTTGTCACTGAATACTTTGGGGGTTGTTTACTCATTCTGACCATGCTCCTCCTCAGCTCTGACTTTCACCTTTTTTACATCTGGTTCTGTTCTTTTCCTGAGGGGAGTTTGATGCTGTTGGGAGGTGACATAAAACAGCCCTGCACACTCCAGTGCTCCCTCTCCCAGGAGATCCAGCCTGGGCAGTGGCAGATTCCCCCTTCTCTGCCTTCTAAGGCTGCCTCTGGTTTTTCACAGAAATCCCAGGCTGGCAGGGCCCACAGAGGGTCCCTGGTGCCACCTCCCTGCTCCAGCACAGCCATCCCAGAGCACAGGGCACAGGATGTGTCCAGAAATTTCTGGAATATCCCCAGTGAGGAAACTCCACACCCTCTCTGCTCTCTGTTCAGGGCTTGATCACTGCCCAGGAAAGTTCTTCCTCCTGCTCAGGTGCATCAGTTTCTGTCCACTGCCTCTTGTCCCTGTTTCCCAAAGGAGACAGGAGAGTTCCCTGCTCTCATTGCAGCCTGCTTGAACCATTCTGCACTGACTGAAGGACACCCAGAGGTGCTTTTTCTACTGTCCTGCTCGGAAAAAAAACAAACTCCAAACCCCAAAAACTCTAATAAAAGTCATTTTTTGTAGATTTCCTTGGTAGGAGGACAGACTTCACAGCACCTCCCACTGCAGCCAGCCTCTCTGAGAAATCATCCTGCACGACTTGAGGTCCCATGAGAGAAGCAGTGATCACACTTTTCCCCTTCATAATATTATTTTTTCTGTCAGTACTGACCACAAGAAAACAAACAAGAAAAGGGAAGTGATTCAAAGCTGAGTGACAGAGTGCACTCATTTATCATCTGATCAGCTTTCTGCTGGTGGTCACACTACCTTACTGTAGCCAGGCTTAAAACTTAGGGTCTATATCCTCCCAAATTCTATTTCCCAAGCAAAAATATTTGATTTAGTAACAGGTTCCAGTAATCCCTGTGCCTTTCTCCTGCTTAGGACTGGCCATGACTGGACAACCCATGGCAGTGGGAACCATTTCATCAAATGCATTCTTCCACAACCTCTTTCTCAGTTTGGGTCCATCGGAAAGATGGGAACAATTTTCTCGGGTATTTTCACTGAGAGCTCAAATCTTTTAGTTGAGAATTGTTCATTAGACCACATTCACATTTCCTCTTCTTTTCCTTTCCCTTCTTTTCCCTCCCACTAAACCCATGGTCTCAAATTCTAAATCGAATCTGTAAAACCCCAGCGAGAACCTTTGAACCATTCCCTGTGGAATGACATTTCCCTCTCCCCGTGCTCTGCTGGCTGCCAGTCAGAGATTTTAATATAAAATGTGTTATTCTGGGTCATGCAAGAACTGCTTCTCTTATCCAAATCCCCAGTGCCTCCAGGGCAGGTGGATTTCTGGGGAGGTGGCCTCACAAACCATGTCAGCAGAAATCAGAACCTCTCATCTCTCCTGGAATTGCTCTCATTCCCACTGATGTAACTCAACATTTTCCCATTGATTCTAACCAACTACTTCCAAATTCCCAAGAAAACCATGAGCACTCCCAACCTTCCCCAGGTGCAGTGCTTGGCACAGCAAGTGCTGTTGCCAGTGGCTCTCTGGCCCCCACAGTGACTCCATCCAATATTCCAGTGGATTCCAGGGAAGCTGCACACATTTACTCCAGGCAAGAGCCTGGCCTGGAGCAGAAATGCAGGTATTTTGTCACTTTATAAACAAAAGTCATCGTTTTTGGGCATAATGTGCTATCCTCCTGTTTCTAAGTAAAAGATACATCACCAAATCCTCAGGGGGAGGGGCTGTGTGAGTAATAGCAATGGCACAGAGTCTGCAGCCCAACCAGTGTGCCAAACAATATTCCAAGAAAATACTTCTAAGCTTCAGGAGTTGCGTAAGGGTGATTATTATTTTTGAAGCACAGAAAACCAAGTCCAGTTTCTAAAAAAGCAAACACATATTTTTAGCCTTGCTGGTCTCTTGATCTCAGGCTAATGAGAACCATCTGCACTGGGCCTGGCTGACATTCCTGGTAAATAACCTTTCACTGCAACATTCCAGATGTTTCAGAGGCTTCTCTGTGGAGCAGCCTTTGTCTCCCTGCCTCTCAGTCTCCCCCTCTGCCTTTCCTGTCCATGTTTACTTCAGGAATATACATTCCTTTATTAAAAAGTTCTTTGTTAAAAATACCTGCTCAGGATTTTTTGGCTAATCTTCGTTAGGGTTCTTGCTCACCAGTGAAAATGAAAGCTTTTGTTCCTTAGTGCCAGTGTTGAAAGATGAAATTGGAGATTTGAGAAAGAAGCGAAAAGATTTAGACTAACAAACAAACCAGACATCAGTTGGAGATGGATTTCTACCTCATCTTGATCCCTCTGAGGATCCCAGCTATTGAACAGACACGTTTCTTTTGGTATTGAGAAATTGAAATGTGAAAAACTTCTACGGAATACACAAATGTGCTTTTCTTCTGAACAAGAAACGTCACTACAAAACCTTTGCAACTCATTATGTAAAGGAGCCCTGTGGTTTGCTCTGCTGCCTCTGCTGTGCTGTGTCGTGGCACTGGATGTTTCCTATGCAAAGAAAACATCCCCAGACACATGGGGTGACTTTTTGTCCCAGCCAAGCTAAGCTCAGCCAGACTGCAGGAAAGAAAATAAAGGGATTTAAAAGCATCCTTTGACCTTTCTGTTATCTCCACCTGGAGCCTGCCTGAAATCTGATGTGTTACAGCTTCATTAGTGCTGTAGGGCTGGGGTTTAGTTAGATAAGAACAGCTCCAGTGTCAAACCTCCTACTCAGGTCTCTGAGCTGATGTCTGTATCATCCTCTCACGGGGTGCTGCTCACGAGTAATGAATCCTTCCTCACGAGTAATTATCCCGGAGAATGCACTCTCCAGTGGGTAATGCCTTTATTTTAAAAACTTCGTGTCCCTGCCTAAGTGTAAAAGCTCTGGAAGGTACAGGATAGTCGGTGTGTTTTTTCTGAAGGCTTTGGGGCTGTGAGACTCCTCAGTGCTCTGCTCTAAGCGGGGCATTGTGATGGAAATTGCAGCAAACTCCGATTTTCCGAGGTTCTGTGGGCTGGGACACGCAGCAGAACCGAGCAGGGTTTTAGCAAGCGCTCCCTCGTTCTTTTGTTGCCTGCTATCAAATTTGTTTCATAACAAAGGTTTCCTGAGCTTGGGGGTTTTGTGTGTGTTAATACTGGTAATATGATTTAAATATTCTGATGATTCATTTTCACTCCAGAGAGCTGAATCAGCCATGTAGAACATAACTTGCTTCTCCCAAACCGTTACCTTTTCCATCCCTTCTCGTCATTTCTATAAGGGGATGATTCATGCTCCTCTTGTATTTACCATTTGAGAATGTGCCCCACTCCTTCAGCTATTTTCACTTCTTGTTCCTCTTTTTCAAGAGAAAAAAAGAGAGAAGAAGAAACAAAAGTGACTGCTGATCAATGAGGCATATCCCACTGGTGGGTCTGGCATGTGAGCTAAACCTGAACTGGACAGAGAGGAAATAGAGAGGAAAAAACAGCCTGGAATTATTAAATTGATCAGAGGCCAGACTGCAAAGTTCATCCTCAGCTCACATTTCACATATTTTTGAAATCCTGTGTGTTCAAGTTGGGGGTTGTGTTCAAATAAATGAGCTCAAACATATTAAGTGTAATGATATTTTTTTTTCTTGCTTGTTTAGCAGAAGCCCCTTATTTTATTTAGTTATCCATTTGAATTTGTTTTCTCTAGAGCTTGGTTATGGTTGTGACTGGCTCAGCCAATTAACTGATGATAGTGTTAATTATTGATTGACCCGATTACACGAGAGCATTCCCAGAGATGGCTTTAAGATATATAAGAACATAAGGAAATAACTGTGTCAGGCCTTGGGAGAACACTCGGGCTCTTGTCCTCAATTTCCATGTGAGACACTGAGCCTCTCAGGACTGAGATCAGTTTTAAACCCTGAGAGCATCTCTGTCTTCCCTCTCTCACTGCCAGCCTCACCAGAGCCAGGGTCCCACTCCAGGTGACACTGGGATGATCCAGGTGAGGCTGGGATGGTCCAGGTGAGGCTGGGATGGTCCAGGTGAGGCTGAGATCATCCAGATGAGGCTGGGATCATCCAGGTGAAGCTGGGATGATCCAGGTGAAGCTGAGATCATCCAGGTGAGGCTGGGATGATCCAGGTGAAGCTGAGATCATCCAGGTGAGGCTGGGATGATCCAGGTGAATCTGGGATGATCCAGGTGAATCTGGGATGATCCAGGTGAGGCTGGAATGATCCAGGTGAATCTGGGATGATCCAGGTGAAGCTGGGATGATCCAGGTGAGGCTGGGATCATCCAAGTGAATCTGGGACCCATCATGGGGCACTCTGGCTGCTCGTACCCTCACAGGAGCTGCCACACTGAAAGGAAAGTGTCCCCCAGCTTTCAACCATTTCCATTTTAGGGCTCCCCTCATCCTGTGCCTTTTGTGGGATTTTAGTGAGAATGGAGTGTTTTACACCACAGCAGCTGTAAAAAACACTCTCTCAGAGATGCGTTCATTGAGCATCCCTTGGGCTGGGCTTCTCTCTAAACAGAGCTCTGGATTTTGAGCAGCAGCCGAGGTGAAATCACAGCTGGAGACAGGCTCCAAGAGCCACAGGGCATCTGTCCACACACGTGGCCACCCCTCAGGAGAAACATCCCATGTTTGGGCAAATTCATTTGAGCCAATGCTGCTGTGTGACCTCACTCCTCATCCAGCCCCACCAAGAAACAGTTTGTCCAGCACTTCAGAGGACAGCACGGAACTGGACTCACCTGGAGGTTTCACAGCATGGCCATGACATCAGCTCAGCCCTGGGTTTTATGGAGTGGGCCATGAGCAACGTGGGAGGGCCAGGAGTGGTCATGACAAGGCATTTCAGGGACAAAGAAATGGATCATCAGATCCCTCTCCTGGACCTCACGCCCTGTCCCCCTCGAGTGGCAGAGAGGGCACAGCAGTGACTCACCCTGCCCCGTGTGTGCTCCTGGAAACAACACAGAGGGACAAAGTTTGGCTTTTTCCACAGCCTAAAGGTTTTCATATTCCAAACAGCCAAGTGTTCTTCTCCCCTATGAGTAATGCTGTGTTTTCACTGACCGCTGTTACACACACATCACCTCCCTCCATCACATGAGGGAATCATGTCATTTTGCAAACATTGTCACAAACTGCAGGGCACGGAATGAATAAGCAGTTCTGTATTTACTGACACGGGGGGATTTTTTTAACAGTTATGGTTTAAACATCAAGATTGGTTATAAACACCTTGGAAGCTCAAACTGAGAAAGCAAAGGAAAAGGTACAAGAGTAACGAAGGGACTCAGCTGGAGCATGTGCAGTGTAACATCCACTGGAAATTCTTTGTGCCTCGCTTTCCTGACAAGTTTCTTTACTTTTTGACATGCTGTCATGAAGTGTCACTCTTGGGTCCCCACTCTGAGTTACTCCATAGTCCAGGAATGCAGGAATTATGGTTTTGATAACAGAAACCTCACTTTATTTCGGACAGTTTCCAGTTGTTTTTGCTGTTACGTCCTCCCCTTCTGTCCCCTCAGCAAATAACCCTTTTTAACACGATTAGATGTGGGACAAATTTAGACCTGGAGGATGGCAAAAGTGGCACAGATGAGCAGTGGAAGTACAGCAGGAGGATTTGCCTTCTGGGCCCTCGATTCCTGCACTTAGCACAGGACTTGAGGGGGAGACAGAAATGCCTTTCCATCAGCTCTGCAGCTTTCAGCCCTAAAGGTCCTGTATCATCCCAAGCTGCCTTTATCCACCTAAAGTCCTTTGGGAGTTGGGAGAAGCTGGTATGTGTGAACATGAAATTCTTTCTCACAGCATCTGGTCACGCTGGCTTCACAGACCCTTTCCTGGTGGGAAGAGATGGAGCTACCATGGAGAACAGGTTTGTGGTGGCTCCAGGACAGGGAACAAGGTGCCAAACTCCATCTGAATCCCTTCCACCTCTGTTTTGTCCTGTCCCTTTATGGAGCCTTCACCTCTCTGGAGAGACAAGAACAGAGGAACAGCCTGCAAACGGCAGTGCCTCAGCAGCTCTTATCTCAATCTTTATGCGAATGGATGGTTCTGGGAATCTGAAACTCTTACGGAGTCACTGCGCCCACAAAACGCTGACATCACCTGACAGGCAATAAACCCAGGGCTCATGTTCTGGGGAGGAGAACGCCTCTCCCCGCTCCTCGGTGCGGGCTACGTCATTTGTTTTCTATTCAAATGCAGCCTCCTCCCACGGAAGCCTTGCCATGCCCCAGCAGCCATCGGGAGATGTTATTGAGAAAATGCCCTCTCCAGCAATAGGAAGAATAATTTCCCATAAGTATGTTTTATTGGGTATCTAATCTTTCATCTTGAAATAGGAAAACTTTACAAATACCGCGATTTTATGGAATAAATACCCTTATGCCTAGTGCGAGGCATGATTCATAGCAGATTAATAGAGGCAATTAAATGTAAGATTAAATTGCCTAAACCATTTACCCCACTAAGCTGATCCCAGAGCTGTGAAGTGTATCCGTGCCACTAATTCCCAGAGATTTTCCTTTGCAGGCAGGTATTTAATGATTTGGAATATCAAATCCAAGGTATCCCAGGCTGGCTCTGTAGTGCCTGTAATCATGTTAAAACGCAGCACTAAGCAACTGGCCCGAGGCAGCTCGGTGAGTCACTGCAGGAGAAAGCAGAACTCCGGACTCGCAGGAGCCGCTCAGGCAGAGCGCAGCCGCTTGCAGAATTAGGATGGGGGCTGTCCACACTGCAGGTCCTGGGGTTTAGGCCATGCCATGCATTTGGTGGGTGCTGTGAGGGGTGGACACGCGTGTACGGGGTCACAGAGCTGGTGGCAAACCCCAACTGCAGCTCTGGGACCCTCGCATTTGGGAGCGTTTGGAGCGCTGCTGCAGCAGCAGCAGGAAGAGATGGGAGCTCACAGCAGCAGGGAATGGTCGTGGTGAGGAGCCTGGAGGCCAGGCAGTGCCCGCTGTGCTCCACTCTGTGCAGGGCTGGCACCCACCGCTGCCAGCCCCTGCTGTGCCAGCCCCTGCCGTGCCAGCCCCTGCTGTGCCAGCCCCTGGGAGCAGCGAGCAGGGGAGCAGTGGGGCTGGGAGTTCCTTGGACAGGGCTGGGAGAAAGGGGGTTTCCATATTCCCTAAAGTCCATCAGGATCCAGATGTGTCCCCAGCTGGAATCCCTGAGCTCCTGCACCGTTTTCCACTCGTGGCACACAGAAATAAGGATGTACCAGGTTTTCCAGGCAGTCTCTCCAGGAGGGAGACCTCAACCCAGAGCTGGTTTTTGTGCTGTTAGGACCTACCCTTCTGCCACCCCACTCCCCCACCCCATCAGCTCCAAGAAGGAGGATTTGAGGCAGTCTGAGCTTGGCCAAACCCTGGCCAAAGGGTTAAATCTTGGGATTTAAATGCATAAAAAAGAATGTTTTCATTGTAGTGTGAGTCATCAGTAATTCTATACTGTTTGTGTTCTCTTTATTGTGACCTTTCATCTCTGAATCCTTTTCTTATTTCCTTTCTTTCTCTTTCTTTCTTTCTCTCCATCTTTCCTTCCCTCCTTACTTGCTTCCTTCTTTTTATTTCTCTCTTTCCTCATGTATCTTTCCTCTCTTTTTCTTTCTGTTTCTTATGAATCTGTGCCTCTCTAAAATCTGTCCAAATATTTACAAAAGGAAATGCTGGGTTGTGAAACTGAATTCAGAGAAAATGTTACACATGCTGAAGAAATGCATCCAGCACGGTTTCCAAATGTTCCCACATGCATTTTTGTCCTGTGTCTCAAGTGTTGGGGATTGATACTTCATATCTTTATTCAGGCAAAACTCGCACTGAAGGCAGCGAGATCCAGGCTGGGGTCTGGTCCAGTGGTGCCGTAATTCTGGAGTGGTTCCATTTGATTTTGGCCATGGGTGACTGGTTAAAAAGCCTGAATAACCAGTGTGACTGGGTAACTGGTTTGTGCAATGG
>JACBWW010000029.1:2156853-2184313 GCA_020086605.1 Lanius collurio | reverse complement strand
GGCGCTGCGGGGGCTGCTGCAGGAGCGCGGCGCGCAGTGCCTCGTCCTCGACTGCCGCTCCTTCTTCTCCTTCAACGCCGCTCACATCCGCGGCTCCTGCAACGTCCGCCTGAGCACCATCGTGCGGCGCCGCGCCAAGGGCGCGCTGGCGCTGGAGCACGTCGTGCCCAACGAGGAGCTCCGCGCCCGCCTGCGCCAGGGGCTCTTCCACACCGTGGTGCTGCTGGACGAGCGCAGCGCCGACCTGGAAGTGCCCAAGCGTGACAGCACCATGCTGCTGGCGCTCGGCACCCTCTGCAGGGAGGCCCGCGGCGCCCGCATCTGCTTCCTCAAGGGTGAGTGGCCCCGCGGGCGCCGGAGGGGACGGGGGAGCCGGGCCGGGCCGCCCCGCTCGCCCCCCGGCCGCTCGGCGCTCACCCGGCGCGCCTCTCTCCGCTCTGCCCCCGCAGGAGGTTACGAAGCCTTCGCGTCCGCCTGCTCCGAGCTCTGCACCAAGCCGGCCGCCCCCGCCGGGCTCAGCCTGCCCCTGAGCGCCAGCCCCGCGCCCGGCAGCGCCGACTCGGGCTGCAGCTCCTGCGGGACCCCGCTCTACGACCAGGTGAGCGCCGGGGGGAGCGGGAGCGGAGCGGGGAGCGGAGCGGGCGCGGAGCACCGGGCGGGGGTTGACCGGAGCTGTTCCTCTCTGTTGTAGGGCGGGCCCGTGGAAATCCTGCCGTTCCTGTACTTGGGAAGCGCCTATCACGCCTCCCGCAAGGACATGCTGGACGCTTTGGGGATCACGGCGTTGATCAATGTCTCGGCCAACTGCCCCAACCACTTCGAAGGGCACTACCAGTATAAAAGTATCCCCGTGGAGGACAATCACAAGGCAGATATCAGCTCCTGGTTCAACGAGGCGATCGATTTCATCGGTAAACGAGCTCCCTTTACAGTCTGTTCTTTTTCTGGGTTAATGTCCCCTGGGAAGTGATTTTTGGCATAGTTTTCCCCCAGTAAAACCTACACTTGGAACTGGGGACTAACATTCCACTTGGGGAACGCTTCTACTCACAGGCATAATCTTAGCTTTGTAAAGCTGCTTGAAATCTTGATTTAAGAGGCACCGGTCTTGCAGAAAAGAGTGAATTTAAGCGGATCAGTGTTAAAGTAATCTTGCAGAACTGCTACAGTGACCTGGAGGAGCTATTAGTGTAATTGGAATTGGAGCCCAGAGTGAAAATAGCTGCTTTCCTCAGGACAAAGACTCCCTTTGTCTCAAAAGCTCTGGGTGCACCTATTAGGCTAAGGAAGGGATTAAAGACATGTAAACAGCAGCCTGTGCTTTTCCCACCTCTGGAAGCAGTGGGACTTGTTTGCTAACTGTGTGCTTTGATTCTTTCAGACTCTGTGAAGAACGATGGAGGAAGGGTCTTTGTGCACTGCCAGGCTGGCATTTCCCGCTCAGCAACCATCTGCCTCGCTTATCTCATGAGGACCAACAGAGTCAAACTGGACGAAGCCTTTGAGTTTGTCAAGCAGAGGAGAAGCATCATCTCCCCGAATTTCAGCTTCATGGGGCAGCTGCTTCAGTTTGAGTCGCAGGTCCTGGCCCCCAACTGCTCAGCAGAAGCCGGGAGCCCTGCGATGTCAGTGTTGGACAGAGGGGCATCGACCACCACAGTCTTCAACTTCCCCGTCTCCATCCCAGTTCACACCACGTCCAGTGCTTTAAACTACCTTCAGAGCCCCATCACTACTTCCCCCAGCTGCTGAAAAAGCAGGTGAAAAACGTGGCCAGGACTCAGCCTTGCTGTCTCAGAAGTGCAATAACTACAGGGACAGTGTCACTTGTGTTTTGTGGGGAGTCATTCGCGTGTCGTAAACGGAGAGGAGCTCACCCAATGCCTGAGAACCCGGGGGTTTCTGACTGCTCAAGCAGATATCTGGATGCCTACACAGAGATCAAAGGACACTGGCTCTTCCTGAGCTGTCCCTCCTTGACTTCTGTCTGTCCTAAGCCTGCTCCATGTTTAGTAGCATGCTCACCAGTATTCCCATTCCTGGACACTTTGTGCAACACTGATGCTGTCCCCTTTTATATGACAGTCCTATTTATTTATTTTTACATTAGTGCATTGTTGTCGGGTTTTTTTGTTCTTGGTTTGTTGTTTTGGGTTTTTTTTTTTTTCTTCACAAACGTAAAGTTTCATTTCTAGAGAAACCAAATACCTCAGTATTTTTTGGTACTATACTCCTGTGTGTGTGTACATCTGTCAGCTCTTCTTGTTTCCCAAGCACTGACATGAAAGCACCAGGCAAGTGCTTTTTTTTTTGAGTTGCCAAGGGTTGTATGTCTGCTGATTTATTTATGATGTGAAATAATATATTTCTTCTTATGAAGACATAGTTTTGTTACATGATTATAACTTTTTTTTATACAAATGGAATAAATTATGATATTTCTATTGATCTGGATTATATATTCTTTTAAAACACTGCCTTTCACACTCCCAAAACTCATGTGGAAGCTCCAGGGTGAAGAGCTGTAATTTTCAACTCTGCTGGCCTTGGGTCTTGACTGAGAAAAATGGGTTTAAACAACATAATTGACTAGAAACTACTGCAGGTTCTCAACCTGAGCTTCTCTTTGTCCCCGTGTAATTGTGTGCAAGGGCAGTGAGCCAAGGCTGGTTTCTCAGCTGGGAATGGATTTGGCTGCCCAGTTTGAACCAGCTGAGAGTTGGGCACTGGGCTACAGTGAATTTAAAATAGTCTTTCTCCTAAGAAGGAGGAATAAGCTTCCTTATTCCTTGTTTACTTTCAATGCTTGAAAGGTTAAGTCTAAAAATTAACCTGTTAGTAACAGATCTCTAAGGCTTGGCATAAACTCACAAAGTGTTTCTCTGTCCCCCCCAACCCCCAAATCCTTTTTGCAACTCAAACTGCCCTGATGCCTGCAGTGAGGTATTTGGCTGGCTGGGCTATCTCTGTACACAAATCAGGGCATGACAAGGGATCAGGTAACCAGCAAGTCACCGATTTTTCTTACCCAGACCTAAATAAATTCTTTCCTGCTGGAGATTATCACCACAGTGGCTTGGATCTGGTGTTTCTGCTGAGGCAATGAGGAGAGTTGATGGAGCACAGAGGGAGCTGGAGGGTGAGGGGCAGCAGAGGGTGCAGGGTTAACGCTGAGTCCTGGGACAGAACTGCACCTCTCATGGGCTCTGTGGGGCAGGCCAGCATCCCTGCTGTGACAACCTGTTCCCAGGGAAGCTGATGGGTGTGGGATGCAGCTGGAAGCTTGATTTCCTGGGCAGGGTAATGCTGGTACCGGGGAGAGGGATGCTGAGGGAGCAGGAGCGCTCTGGGTTTCCCACATTCACTCCAGAAGGGAGCCACCTGTCCTTGCATATCTGACACTCAAAGAGTCAGATCCAACCTTTGCCTCATCAAAAGTGGTTTTGCTCAGGCACACACAGCAGGTTGTGACCGTAAAATCAAGGAATTTGAGCAGTTGTGATCTTATGTTTGTAGATGAAGGTTTTTGTGAGCATAAAGCAGCTGTGCTCTTGTCACGTAGCAGGATGAGCAAAGTGCCACAAACTCCTGCTGCAATCCTGCAAGTTAGCTGGGGTATTAATGGTGCTAAAATCCAGGACTCTTCTCCTGGGAGAAGGTGCCCTTGAAGGACGGGATGATGCACTGCTGCCTCTGAAGTTCTTCCACGTGAGCTGCCCCTCCAAAGCAGCTCTGTCGTCAGCACCTCGCGTCAGTCGTCACCGACTTTCAACCTGACACCGGGGGACAAAAAAAAATGGAGCAGCTAAAAGGAGCAGAGATCCCTGGGCACTGAGAAGTAAAGTCAGAAGCTCTTATTTTCCTCAAGTGGACCTGAACCTCAAAGGGAATCTCCTCCCCCCAAACCTGTCCCATCCTGGAAATCCTGCAAAACCCCTTCGCCCATGGAAAATCCCTTGGCACGTCGAACCTGCCGTTGCTGTCCTGATTAAGCATGCAAGACTGTCTGAATCTGTGAGCCTTTTTACACCTGCAGTAAAGGGTGGAACAAACTTTCACCTTCAAAGCAAAGCAGAGTTTGTTCAGTGGAAAAATACAACCTTGGCAGCCCCGGCCATGCCACTGATAAAAAAAGTCCTGCCTGTTAATCGCAATTCAAACAGAAATCCGCTCCCTGTCAGCCGCTGGAGCTTGTTTATGTGTTTCTTGGAACAATAAAACTCATTACCTGGCAGCAGATCAGCTTTTATAACCTAAGCAGGCACCTGACAGAGGGGAGCAAAAGAGAGCTGCTTCAGCACAAAGCCTGCTGTGAGCAGCCAGCCGGGGCTGCGGGGCTGCGGTGCCTGCGAGCCACGGAGCTGCTCGTCCAGCTCTGACACCCAGTGATGCCCTTTTCCAAGTCTTATCAGGATCCTTCTGCTGTTCCCTATAATCCAGCTCTGACACTGCCCAGAGTCTCAGACTCCTGCACACTTCTTGTGGATGGGATCGCTCCCAGATCCCAAATGGCTCCTGGTGTAAAGGGGAGGAAAAGGGGAAAGAGAGATCAGAGTGAGACTGCTGGATGTTGTCTCAGGGGGACACTTTTGGGGAGATGGGTGGGATCAGCTGTGGGGTTCGCTGGGAGCAGTGGGGAAGGAGCAGGATGGCTGGCAAGTTGTGGGGCAGAGGAGGAGGAAGATGCTTTGGTGGCACAGTTGGGCTGAACTTTGTGGATGAATCTTTACTTCTCACCCCTTCTTTATTCTCCCAGCTCTGCTGCTTTGTTTGATCCGAATATCCAAGCACGCAGTTCACCCAGCTTTGGGGCTTTGAACTCCCATTTCTCTGGCTCCACCATGAGCTGGCTGTCCCCCCGTGCTAGCAGGACTCAGCTGAGACCCTCCCCTCGTATCCAACCCCCAGAATCCCGGCACAGAGCAGGCGTGTGCGGGGCTTTCAGTTTATATAAATCTGTAGCTCTCCAGTTGCATACATCCCCATGGAAACCACGAGGAGTTTCCCCTCGGCGAGGACGGCAGTAACATCACTTCCTGCTGCTGACAAACCAATTTGTCACAAAGTGATAAAAAGGCATGTTTTGTGTTTGCAGGAACTGGCTCCGGGCTTTGTTCCTCCCAAGCCAGAAGCTGCTCACCCGCCCCGAAGGCAAACAATGGCCATTGTTGTGCCGTGCAGAGCAGGGATGGGGACACACAGACGAGCCCTTCGGGTCCCCAAAATGCCACAGCTTGGGCAGTGACACCCCAAAGAGAGCACAAGTCATGGCAGCCCTTAGCACAGCAGCCACAGAGGTGTCCCCAGAGCCCAGGGGTGTCCCTGGCCAGCCCCCACGGGGACACAGCACAGGAGCCCTGTGTAACCCCCCAGCAGGACGCAGGACTCAGGGGGATTCAGCCTACCCAGGTAGCACATGACAAACAGACCCAGATTAGACGTGTCTCGGGTAATCCCCTTGCCTCAAAGATCTTGCCTTTTGTAATCAGCACCGGAGAGGTGCAGGGTGTACTCAGGCTTAGGGACTGTCCTGGATTAGTCACCCCAGGATCAGACTCGCAGGGCCACAAGGATGTGTGATGCCATTGCATTGAAAAAAAAAAAAGAACATTACATCCAGATCACACACAGGCAAATCTTGTTGGCCCGGTTACCACCTGGGTTTTTTCCTCTGCCTGGCTCCAGGGTAGCAGAAAAGGCACTGGGAGTCGTTTGGAGCTGGTGTTTAAGTGCAGCCCATCCCACAGCTCCTCAGGGGCACAGCGGGATGGGGAAGGAGAAAAGGTTGTGGTGTGTGACTGTCACAGTGTGGTGAGAAATCACGACACCTCAAACTCCATCTAAACCTCTTTCTCATCCTTTTGCTGGTCCAGCAGCAATGTCTGTGACAGACACGGAGCAGCCAGGGAGACTCTGCCCAGGGCTTTGGCTTCCCCAAATCTGCTGCCATCCAAGGCTGGAGGGAGCTTGGGAACACAGCTAAAAACGGGCTCAACTCCACTCCTGCTGAAAGAACAAACCAGCTCTGAGGTTCGTGCTGTGTGTGGCTTCCCACGACACTCTGTTTACTCCAGGGCAGAGCCAGAGGCCCCAGCTGATGGGAGTTGGCAATCCAGGAGTGGCATGGCCAAGGTGGGCCCTGTTAGCACCCATCCTGGGTGTGAAAGGTTAAATGTGACCAAGGTGTTAAAGGAGAGACTGGGCACAAGCAGAATTTTCTGGCACTGCTGTGAGGACTTCGACCTGAACCCTGAGCACAACCTCCAAGGGATGAACCCAGGTACCTGAGGGGAAGCAGCTGAGCTGCTCTGCTTCTGGGCTGGGTGAAGGATTCCTGGGTTTCAGAGCTGCTTCCCATTTTGGAAGTGCAGTTGTACAAACCTGTGCCTGTCTGGAGAGCAGTGCCAGGGTCCTCCCTCAACCTGACACTGTTAGTCTGGCACAGAGCGAGTTGGCTCTGTTATTGTCAGAAAAATGGCCAAAACCAGGGCAGAAAGATTTGGTTCTAGTCCTTGCATGATGTGGGCAGCCTGTCCTTCAGGTGTGAGTTTGATTTTTTTCCCCCTTGCCGTGGGAGTTTTCATTCCCAGGGTTTGGTGGCTGCCCTGTGGGGCTGCTGTGCCCCCTGGCAGTGCCAGGCTGGGTGTGCTGAGCCTCAAATGAGGGGCTGAAGGGCGGCTGAGGGCCCGGGGAGGCTGGGCTGGGGGTTTCCTGAGCGGGGTTCTCAAGCTGGAGCATTTGCATGCGTTTCCTGATGACTCGCTCTGGGCTTCCCCTCGCAGCCCTGGCACGAAGGGGAGGGGGTGAGATCAGACACCGTGGGCAGCTTCCAGCTCCCCTCCTGGCACAGGGAAGCTGTGGGTGGGCGCCAGGTGGGCTCTTAGTGATGTGCTGCCGGTTTGGGGGTGCTCTGAGAGCCAGCAGAGACGGTGCTCGTGGATGTTCTCGGTGAATGGGAAGGGGGTGAAGCACAGTGGGCACCAGGAACCCTGGTAGGTCTCACCCAGGCTTTGGGTGATGCTCAGACTGGGTGAGTCAGGGCTGTAGGAACAGTAATTTCATCAGCCAGTTCATTCCAGTCTCCTCATTGTCTACACCACATCGGGGCTATCACGAGGGCCTCAGAAAATGCTGCGTTTCTCATCAGAGGGGTCTGTATGACACCAGCCCCTCTCATATCAATACATTTTCATCCCTAAACTATAGGCCAGGTTTAAAAATAGCCTCCCAGAGGACTCTGGTATGACATAGTTACCTTCTAACTCAGTAACCAGTTGGCTGCAAATGAACAGGTTCTTACTACTTGAGGTATTTTTTTGAATTACAGTCAAAAGAGCAAAATGTAACTTCCACCTATACTAAAATAACAAACTACAGTTTATTAGTCATTAGTCATTTTTAGACTTCTAATTTCTGATATAATTTAATTTTATTTGAAAGGAGGTTTTTTTTGTTCTCCAGCAATTGTGGTAGGGATGGCTAATGATGGCTTTTTTCAAGTCTTTTACACACTGGGAAGAAGTGTTTTATTTTCAGTATATTCTCAAAATTCTTGTCCAAATATGATCTATGGTAGAATTTTCACACATCAGTATCCTGCTCTTCTTTCAAATCTTGTTATGATTTTGTTAATTGGCAGCTGGGTCATAGTACCATGTGGTTTTAATGGCAGGGTTTTCTAATTTAGGGAGGATATAAACCTCAGATGTGCATTAACTCTTAACAGTCTTTCCTCATAGTCTGTGATACTCGCAGACCAACTGGTAACTTCTGTCCTTTCCCATCTTCTGCAATGAAACCTTGGTGATTGCAGAGATGTGTTTAAGGGATTTTTGGGGTGATAAATAACTTTAAAAATACACCAATTGTTTGCAGTCCCAAAGGCGCGTCCATTCTTCTCTCTGTGAGTGGGACAGCACACGGGGAGCGCCTGGAGCTGTGCCAGGGGGGTTTAGGTTGGATCTCAGGAAAGGTTGTTCCCCAGAGGGTGCTGGCACTGCCCAGGCTCCCCAGGGAATGGGCACGGCCCCGAGGCTGCCAGAGCTCCAGGAGCGATGGGACAGCGCTGCCAGGGATGCCCAGGGTGGGGGTGTTGGGGGGTCTGGGCAGGGCCAGGAGCTGCACTGGATGGCTCTGTGGGTCCCTTAAACTCAGGATATTCAGTGATTATCAGAATCCATCCTGCATATAAAATACAGGATGGAAAGAGGTGAACTTTGCTGCTTTTCAGTGATTTGAAGTGCCCAGCGCTCGTTGCCATTGGCCAGGGACACTGCTGATACAAACAAGTGCCATAAACCCCATGGCTGGTGGGTCTTTCTATTTTAATCACATAAGTGCTGCTTTCAATGATACATTACAGGAAGTTTTCTTGGGCTTTGTTGTTAAAACAAAGCCCTGAGTGCCACACGTGTGGTCTGTGATAGCATCAGCTGTGAACCCGGGCCCTGTCTGGGCACAGGTGGCATTTCCCCTGTGGCACTGGGCTTTGCTGGGGGAGCAAAGCTTCAGCCTGACTGTGTGGGTGCCAGCCGGGAGGGGAAATTTAGCTCAGTTATACAGAAGAAATTCTTCCCTGTGAGGGTGGGCAGGCCCTGGCACAGGGTGCCCAGGGAAGCTGTGGCTGCCCCTGCATCCCTGGAAGTGTCCAAGGCCAGGCTGAGTGGAGCTCTGAGCAGCCTGGGACAGTGGAAGGTGTCCCTGCTATGGCAGGGGTGGAATGAGGTGATTTTTAAGGTCCCTTCCAACCCAGGCCGTTCTATGCTCCTGTAACCACGTCTGCGTGGTGGCCACTTCTCCCACTCCCAGGTCTAGGTGGGTCACACCTGGCACCTCAGGACAGGAGATGACCACTGGAAACACCTTCAGATGACCTTTGGAAACGCCTTTAGTCCTTTAGCTGGCTGAGAACGAGGACCCCAACATCTCAGGGCTTTCCAAGGTGCACAAATGGGGCTGCAGCAGCCACTGAGATTAGCACAGGGAGTGGGGAACGGTGGAACTGGTCAAAATTGAAGCTCTGCTGTGGCTTGGCTGGAGCCTCTGTTGCGTCACCAGGACACATTGAAGGATTTCTGGCTGCCCTGGGAGCTGTGCGAGGAGCCAGCTGAACAGCGGGATCGAACAATCCTTCCCACCCTTTCCTACTGACGGGGAGGAACGGGAGGGAACAAAGCTGCTCGCAAGCAGAAAAAAAAAATCCTTCGGTCTTTCTTTCGCTCTTCCGACTCCATTAGGGGATTTTCCTCCCTCAGGAGCCAGCAAGCATCCTAGCACTGAGCAGCCCGCAAATATCAGCATCTTTCCTTGTGTCTGTCCATCCTTTAAACGCCTGTCTGCAGGCGCCAGTGAGGATGGGTGTTTATAACTCCTTTTGTTCCTCTGTTTACAGCTTCCCTTCCAGGCTTTCGGGGATGGCTGACGTCAGGATGCTCCATTTGGGCTCCTCTGTACTTTTATCTGGTGTTAATGCCTTCCATGAGCCGCAGGAATGCGGGGAGCGGGGTCCCGGCGAGGGCAGGAGGGAGCCGGCCGCGCTCAGTCCCACAGCGCTGCCCACCCTGCTGCCCCTGCCAGGCACCCATTGGCCTGCTGGGCAGCACCATGGTCATTTATGGCCTTGCGAGGGCAGGACCTGCCCACTGGCACCCTGTCTGTCTGTCCTGGCAGCTGGCACAGCCCTGCCTGGCACCGCCAGCTGCTATTTTTAAGGCGCCCGGGCTGCATCCCAAGTATAGCGCGCTCTATTTCTGGTGCAAAACGATCTTCCTGGGTGGGGGGTGCGGGGATTTTTCTGGTACGAAACTCGTGGGTTTGGGAGCAGGGAGAGAGAAACAGCTGGGCACAGCTGGAAGAGAGGCACGAGCAAAAGCAGGGAGAGCTGGTGGCCGTGAAGGTCTCGTCCAGAGGGAGAGCTCTGCTCTCCAACGCTCCTTGCCAATGGTTTGCTCATGGATCAGGAATCAGCAAGGCCTGGGTTTGGTTTCCAGCTGGGGGTTGTTGAGGACGCTGGAGGGCTTTGCATTTGTTTGAAATAGGCTGCTGGGGAAGTTTGAGATTCCAAAACATTTAACGAGGCTGTGAGGGATGAAGAGGGATGCTAAATGCAGAGCTGTGAACTTTCTGGTTGCTTTCACCAATTTTGGACCCGTTTTCACTCTGGATCAACCAGATCTCAGGAGGAGCAGAATGCCATTTGTCCACCAGGGCTTAAAGAAATTCCTGAAAAGAATGAATCAAAAGGAGTTGTTGGTTTGCTGCATGCCTTGTAGTGATACCCAGAGGCCCTGAACAGCACTGCAGGCTGCACTGCAGAGGGGATGGCACATTCCTGGGGTAGCAAAGGAGCTCTGCTACTGCCTCCAGGTCTGGAACAGCCTCTGCCAGGCTGTTCGCTGCAGGAACCTCTTCTCCAGGCAGAGAGAGATGTGCAGGGCCATGGATTGGACTCCTCATGGCTGTGGGTTCTGCCAGTGCAGCATCTGAAACTGGGGGTCTGAAGTGTTTCCTCTTCTGACACATAGGTGGGCTGGTGATGACACAAAGGCTTCTGAGAAGGCAGAAAAGGATGTAAAAGAGTTTTCTCTGAGGCTTATGAAGAATTTGCCATTCTTAACTTTTTCAGTTCTTTCTAAGGACCCACGCTGCAATGACAAGTGGCACAAAAAGTGTGACATTAATCATGTTGCTAATCCATGTTTTGTTTCTGAAACCTGCTGTTCTCTTACCTCCACTCACCTGTGCCCCAAGAAGGGCTTTTCCTCAGCCATAAATTCGAAGTGGAAATAGTTGGTATTTCCAAAGTTGACAGCTTTTTCTTTTTGATGTTCCTTTTAGGGAATATTTAGTGTTTTTGAGACTGGATGAAATGTTTCTGACTTGTGTCCTCACCTAGAGCCAGGCACTCATGTCCAGCTGGGTCCTTTGGGGAGAGCTCTCTGTTTTCTAAGGACTGTTTTCTGGGAGGTTTCCATTCCCAACAGACAGGTCCATGCTGAGCTCTGCATGGAGCTGCAGATGGATTTCTCCTCTCTTACAACAATCTGGGGCACTTCTCTTCCACGGGCAGGTGCTGCACGTGGTGCCACCACAGCACTCCCAGCTTTAGAGACTGTTCCTTATGGAAGGAGGAGGCACAGAATTGCAGAGGGGAGGAGCAGCTGAGTGCAGGGGAAGCTGCAGAGCTCGGTGCTGGATGTTGGTGGATAAAGGATCCAGGCACTGCAGAGCCGAAATGTGCCACAATGCTTGCCCAGGTCACTCACCAGCTCTGGCTGGCTTCTGGCTCTGTTCCCCCCTTCCCCAGCCGGTTTCCATTCAGGAGCACAGTTTAACCCTTGGAGAAGAGGTGCTATTTCCCCTTTTTTTTTGCTCTTCCCACCATGACAGAAGTGGAGATAAAATATCACCGTGTCAGAAGTGGCACCGGTTGCTCTGAGCTGTTCCTCTTTCAACCTGGCTTTCTACCAAATCACCAGTCCTGGAGATCTCAATTTGCCCACCCTCCTCCTCCCCTCCAGTAATGGGTCTCTGAAAGGCAGATAAAGAGATGAGAAATGGCTTTGCACTCAGTGCTCTGGGGGTAAGGTGAGCATCAGGCACAGGCTGGATTCCATCTTGGAGATGTATTCCAACCTCAGTGATTCTGGGATCACTGCCCAGGAGCTCATCCTGGCTCCTTCCTCCCCCTGCACATGGCTGGGGTGTGTGGGACCCTCACCCTCCTCCGGCTGACCACAAAGGGGCCGTGTCAGACCAGTGCCCACCCAGCCCCTCTGCAAGGACCCAGCGGGAGGGAGAGGAACCAGCTGGGTGTGCTGGGTTTCTCCTCTCACCTAAGGGTGGAGGAGATGCTCACCGACAGCCAGGGCCACCCTTGGAGGGGTTGGCTGTGCTGGGAACCCCCTACATGACCCATGGGGGACTCCCACGGGGGCTTTACAAAGCCTTTGAGGGGGCACCATGAGTGCCCCTGGCCCCTCTTCAGCCCACCCTCAGCACGGGTAGCTGGATGCGTGGATCCACGCATCTCCCTTCTCCTCCCGGTGTCCCCCTGGAGAAGGGGCTGTATTGTGGGGCTGGGCTCCCAGGCTCCCTGCTGGAGGGGCTGTGTGAGCCTCGCTGCCCGGCTCCTGCCCGGCTCAGTGACGCTGGAGCTGCAGGAAGGAACAGCGAGTTCCTGAGGGGACATTCCTGCCATAGCTCTGCGGGGCCACGTCCCCTCCCGCTCCCCCGTCTCCAGAGGCTGTTATTGAAAGCCATTTCCATGGCACCTTTCCAGGCCCCTATTCCTTTTCACACGCCAGGGGTGGAAGCAAACCCCCCCTCCCTGCCTTCATCCAGAGCCTTCTCCCGGAGGCTGTACTTTTCCAGAACCCCACAGCTTCCTTGAGGGCTCCTGGAAGGCAGGAGGGATGCACAGGCTGCTGCTTGAACACAGGTTCCCCACGAGTAAAAGCATCTGTATCTTTGTGTCTTCACCCCTCTTGCTGCTCCTTAATTGCTGATTAAGGTCTAATGAGTGTCTGGAGATTGCTTTCATAGAAATTACTTAAAAACTCTGTTGCTTACTGCATTTTGCTCAGTTTCCCGCCTGCAAATATTCTCTTTTTTGCAGCATTTTTCATTTACTTCGCAAGAACACAGATGATTTTTTTTGGCCAGCAGTATTTCAGCAGCTGTAGGAAAGTCAGAGAGGGGAGAGTGTGCTCATCCCTGCCCCATCTGCCTTGTGGGGCCAGGTCTGGCTCTGCCAGCTCGGCACAGCACTGGGGTGATGAGGCTGATCTCTGGGTCTGGGGATTTCTGCCCTAGATAGCCACAGCCCTGAGCTGTCTCAGGGATTTTTACCCACACAACACACACCGGGGCCCTCTGAAATGCAGTGCTTGGGGCTGAAACTGAAAGTTCGGAGAGAATTAGTCACTGCTGTACCCTGGTAACGCTGGCAAAAACCAGCCTCAAACACGGCAAAGGCGAGGGTTTTGCAATCCCAGCAGCAGCCCTGAGCCTCTCCTGACACACAGGGAGCTGCTGGGGAAGCACCCCAGCCCCTTCCTCCTGCCCTGGGCATCCCACAGTGGTGGCAGTGGAGTGATGAGGGTCTGGGGGCACAGCCAAGCACCCTCCTCTGCATCAGTCCCAACCAGTCTGGGGGCTGGCATCGTATGTCTGCCTTGTGGAACAGCAAATGCAGCCCTGAACGCTTTGGGGGACAGGGTTTGGGTCCCCACAGGTGATCAGACCCCTGGGAATGCTCTCCACCCACAGTGCTGCCAGCATCAGAGAATTCCAGAAACACTGAGCTTGAAGAAGAGCTCCAAGATCAGAGTCCAGCCTGTGCCCCATCCCCACCTTGTCCCATCTGTGTCCCATCCCCACCCTGTCCCCAGCCCAGAGCTCTGAGTGCCACCTCCAGCCCTTCCAGGGATGGGCACTCCAACCCTCCCTGGGCAGTTCCAAGGCCTGAGCACCCTTTCCATGGGGAAATTCCTGCTGATGCCCACCCTGCCCCTGCCCTGGCCCAGCCTGAGGCCGTTCCCTCTCCTCCTGTCCCTGTTCCCTGGCAGCAGAGCCCGACCTCCACCTTGCTGCATCCACCTCATCCCAACCTCAGCTTGGAGGGTCCAAAAATTCCCTTGGGAAGTTTTTGAGCTGCACTCCAGCTGTTTTGGTGTTTGAAAGGCAGAGCTGCTGCTTCGTTCTCCCCCTGTCCCGGGCTCTCTGCAGGGCACTGGGGGTGTGGGAGGGGGCTGTGGGGCAGGGGTGGCCCCACGCTGTCCCTGCAGTGCTGTGGGGCCGGTTTGACTCGTTCCAGATCCGCAGGGTTCACGTCAGTGCTGGCAGCAGGAGCCGTGCTGTGCTTAACCACCACAAAACATAGCAACGGCACAGCAGCGCTGGCACCCGCGCACAGGGGGAAAAAAAGAACACAAAATCGACATGAAACAAAACCAAACGGGTTTTTCAGGCTTGCCTGTGCTTCACAGCACAGAAAAAAAGGCAAAGCTTCCAGGAAATGGATGAGGGCCTGTGAAGGGATGATTATGGATGCTCTGAAGAATCCCACCCCGTTCATGGGGAGTGTTTCAGGCAGTGCTGCTCTGGTCGGGGCAGTCAGGGAGCCTCCCTGGCCCTGCTGGCCCCTGGAACCGGCTGTGCAGGCAGGGCAGGAGCCTCGGTGCTGCCCGTCCTGCTCTGCCTCCTGCCCTGCCAGCACTGCCCTGTTCATTGCACTGGGGCACGGCTTGGGGCCTCTGGGCACAGATCTGTCCCTCCTGAGCCCTCACAGGACCAGGGGGAGGAGTAGGGGGTGAGTTACTGCCTCAGGGGAGGGTCACAGTCACAGAAGGGTTTGGGGTGGAAGGGATCTTATAGAATATCTCATTCCAATCCCCCTGCCATAGACAGGGACATCCTCATTAGACCAGGTGGCTCTAGAGCTCCAGCCAACCTGGCCTTGAAGGGGTTTTGAAGTCCTGGAATCCACTTCAGAGGAAGGGGAATGTGAATGCACATCTGTGTAACAGCTGTCTCTGCAGTGGGCCCAATGAGATGTCTGTACCCAGGATCCTGATCACACCCTGACCCGAGGGAGCTCAGGAGGGGCACTCTGACTCTACAACAGACAAGTCCCTCTGTGAGTAGACACCACCCTCCTAACCCCCAGCCCTTCCTGGGCTGGCCATTTGCCTTGCACCTCATGCCAGCCCCTGCCACCCCAGAGGTACCAGTGCTCCTTCCAGAGGGTGGAAACTGGGATCAGAGGTGAGGGCCAGCTCCCTGGCTACATGCAGGCTTGGCACAGGGAAGCTGCTCATCCTCAGAACAACCTTCTGGGAGAAACCTGAGCGGTGTTTTGGGTGGCAGAGAAAAATGGGAGCTGGAGAGTGGCTGCAGATGGGTCAGGGAAGGCAGCCCTCCCTTGGAGCCTCTGCTCTGATCGTGTCCTGCCTTTGCTGCTGGTGAGAACAACCTGGCCAGGGAGGGAGGGTGGTAGAGGCATCCCTGATGAGTCCACCTGACCAGTGCAGGACTGCCCATGCAGCAGGAGCTGAGGTCAGTGCTCTCATAATTAGCAACAGAAAAAACCCAGGCAGTCCTTTAAGAACCTGCTTGCGAAACTGCGCTCTCTTGACCCTCCTGGCCATACATTCTCAGGCTTGCCGAGTGTTGCAGACACAGCTGTGTCCTCCTGGTGCTCCTGGGCTGACTGGACATTTAGAGCCTCCACCTCTGACTGCTGGGCCTCGTATTTTGAAGTGCTGCAAAGGAGGAGGATGGATCAGCTTTCCTTCTGTGCCTCCTCCCACATACCTTGGTCAGCTACCTCCAGCACTTCCCCTTCCCACACCAAATGTGCCCTTGGCAGGTTAGTGTAGCCCACAGTGCTAATTTTATTTGCTGCTTGATCTTTTTTCTGGGTTTTTTTGGCATTTTCTGGGTAAAGTAAAGCCTGTCCTCAGCCCTGGGGGAGGTTTGTCCCAGCTGTGCTGTTTCTGTGTCACTTTTGTCACTGAGGAGCTCTTGGAGCTGTGCGTTCCCAGAACTCTGGGAAACAGCTTGGACAACTCGAGGCTTTCACAGTGAAATCCAGGCTGCAGAGAGAAGCAGGGAGGAGGAAAGCAGGTTGTGACTCACTGACCTGCACCTCCAGAGTGGGATGGGACAGCCATGGGGAGCCTGTTGGAGAAGGAATAAACCAGCGCAGGTGGCTCTTTTCAACCAAAATTCTGCTACCTGAGGAGGAAACCTCTGCTGTGCCAGTGTGAAGGGGTGTCTGGGAGTGCCAGGAGGGTGGTGCTGAGTGACCAGGGCAGTAGCTGGTGTGGCAGTAAACACGATGTCACCGTGAGACGTTGAGTCAGCGGTGGCCACCGCAGAGGTGCCGGTGAGCTCAGGCTCTTATTCACGCTGCAGTCACATCTGCTGCAGAACCTGCTGTGCCTTATCAGGGAGATGAGTCTCCAGCACCTCTACACAAAAGAAAGAGAGGACTGAGTAATGGAGTAACCTGTTAAAAATCACCCAGGAATCAATGGAGGGGAGAGCCGATGGAAAGAAGTCAGGCTCAGGTCGCTTGAGTAACCCTGCCAGGCCCCAGGCACCAAATGTCAGTGCTTTTATCAGCTTCCACTCACTCTGAAATATTCCTTAGCTCATTTTCCACCATTTGTTTCCATTTGAAATGAGAGTCCACTAAATCCTGTGACTTCTGGGAGTGATGGAGTGACTCATGCTAAGCCAAAGCAGAAGTTGCCCTCAAGCACCTCACACATCTGGACTTCCAGCCCCACTTCAAGCTGTTTTTGGCCCTTCTTGTGTTGCCCTGAAACCTGCAGCACCACCCCACTCTTCCATGGCACTGAGGGATGTATCTTATGTAATAAACAACATTTTTTCTAGCTATAATGAGAAAATGTCATACCTGGATTTTCAGTCTGGCAGAAAAGTAGCTGAGAACCTCCTTAAGTGTGATTTAACTTGTGGTAACAAGAGTCACAATCAGAGATTCATCTTGTCCAGCTTTGCTGTCACATTAGCCAGAAGTTTTTTGGTTTTTTTTTAGTTTCCACCTCATATGACAACCTCTAAAATAGCTGTGGCAAAACGAGTAACCAAATAGCTGCCAGGAGTGTAAATAAGGCTACCTTGCTCATTGTGTTCTCGGGAAGGATCTTTTTTTCCTACACAGAAATCTTTTTCCAGGCTGAATTTTAGGATCTGGGACACTCATCTGTGAATTCCTGGATATTGTGAGGCCACAATAGTGGGGCTGTGGGGAGCTGCCAGAGAGGTTTTCTGTGGATGAGGGAATTGGGTGAATGGATCTGAGGGGTGTCTCTTGCCATGGACAGGCTGCAGGGAGTCCTGCCTGTGCCTGCATCCACTGAACATGAATTTCTCAGGCCAGAAATGGGCATGTCCAGCCTTGGATGAGCTCTAGGGTGAAAAGGGACTCAGAAACATCAGCCCGTGGTGCTCAGCCCAATAAATGCTGGAGCTGTGGCTGGGAGGTGCTGGGTACCACTTCATTAACCGTGTCTGTAATTACAGCTTGTTCTGGGTGTCTGTGCCCTCTGCTGGGCCGGGCCACGGCTGGGGTGGCTTCAGAACACTCTGGGGGACAAAGCCATGGTGGGGAACTGCCAGTGATCTCACTTCATGTGGCCTCGCAGACATGTGGGTTTGGTTTTCCTTTTGTTTTTCCGTGCCTTTATCAGATGACATTTCCACATTTCGGTGTGTGCGGAGCTGCCAGCGGGGTCTGACAGGGCTGCTGCGGCCTCAGCAGGGACGGCTGTGCCCTCTCTGCCCACTCCTGGCCCCGGGAAGGCTGTTCACAGGAGGCAGCAGCGGCAGGTGAGGGATGCCCGCACGGCATCCCCTCCCTCCTGCAGGGTCAGTGCTCATCGAAACCTTCCCCAGACTTTGCGACACCTTACAAAACATTCTAATGATATCAAAGCGCTCAGCTTCGTCTGGGGAAGACTCTGGAGTAGCTCCCTGGAAGGATGTCCCCCTTTTTCGGCTGCTACTGGCTGCCTCACATCGTTTTTGTGCAGCCGGAGCATCGCGGTTCCCCTCCAGGGATGAACCGGGAGGTACCAGCCGGGCTGGGCGTGTGCGTGGAACCACCAGAACTCGCCACAAGCCCCTTCCCGCGAGCTAAACCGAGAGGAAAACTCCTCCACTCGTCTGACAGTGCTCGCCGGGACCATTTTTTGGTGAAAACCAACCCTTGCAAAATCCCTGTCCCAGCTGAGCCCGGGACGCGCCGCTGCTGCCGCTGCAGGACGGGTTTGTGGGGAGAAGCTCCCCTCTAGCGGGGCATTCCCGCAGCGTCGCTCCGGAGAGGGCAGCGCTGGAAAACCCTGCGGAAAAGAACCTGGGGGTGCTGCTGACAGAGGATGAACATGAGCAGCAGCAGGGAGGGTCGGGCTCTGCTCCCAGGGAACAGGGACAGGAGGAGAGGGAACGGCCTCAGGCTGGGCCAGGGCAGGGGCAGGGTGGGCACCAGCAGGAATTTCCCCATGGAAAGGGTGCTCAGGCCTTGGAACTGCCCAGGGAGGGTTGGAGTGCCCATCCCTGGAGGTGCCCAAGGAAGGGCTGGAGGTGGCACTGAGGGCTCTGTGCTGGGGACAAGGTGGGGATGGGGCACAGCTGGGACTCGATGGGCTGGGAGGGCTTCTCCAGCCTCAGTGACTCTGTGGTTCAGTGAAAAACTCAAAGCAGAGGTATTTATTGTGTCTGCAGACCCAGCACGAGGGGCTCCATAACTGATTTTATTGTCTGGAATGAGAACAGCAATGATGCAGTTGAGTTGCCCAGTCCTTGTTGCTGGGTTTTCAGAGCATTACTTTTCTTAACAATAATTACCTGTTCAATTCCCACAGCATCCTGAGGGGAGAATTCCATGTTGCTGTTATCTGCTTTTTACAGAGAGAAAATGCTGGAAAAGTGAGGGAAGAACATTGCCTGGCACAGTCATCCAAGGTCAGGATTGAAGTGATGCTGGAGGGAGCTGTGCTGCTCTGTCACATCTCTCAGCTGTTCTTCACAGAAAGAGCAAAGTTTTGTCATTTTGCAAGTGGCCCTTAACGGAGCTGGGCACTGGAAAATGTGAAGTGACTAAAGTGTGACTCTGCTCTTCAACAACACCTTCAGAGCAGAGGGGGAGACACTCAGAGAGTCCAAGTTTTGGGTGAGATCACAGAACCATGGGGTGGTTTGGGTTGGAATGGGCTTTAAGGACCATCCAGTTCCAAGCCCTTCCCCTGGGCAGGGACATGCCCTAAAGGTGTGAGGTATAAACCAGTCTGAGCACTGGGAAACTGGGGGGGGTTGTACCAGGACAGCTCCTAAGTTTTCACTGTGATGAAAACACTATTCCTCCTCTTCCCTGGTGACTCTCTCCAGTTTGGGCACTGAGGGTGGTGAAATGCTTTGAGATCTGCTGATAAAACTGCTACAAAAGCAGCTCAGCATTACTGCTCTTATTGCATTTATCAGAGTTTTGGAAAGGAAAATATGTTTTTTTTAAGGATCACACTGACAGAACTAAAAATATCTCTGTGTTAGCAAGGGCTTGATCCTTGCTGCTACACACTGCTCCATGCAGGGTGTCTCCTGCACCTTCCCCAGGCATCTCTCTGGCTGCATGAGGGGATGGGGAACTTTGAGGGCTTCTCCACAAGTACCTGCCAGTGCACAGGCACCTGCTGAGCCTGGATGTGCCCTGGGCAGTGTCTGCAGTGCTCTGCCTCTGCTCTCATTTCCATGTGTTCCATTAGTGAGTTATTCCTCCAGGGCCTGCACACCAAGGGAGAGGAGAGGAATGCAAACTGGTGTCTTCCTCCTTGTTTCTTGCTGGGGAAGCTGCCCCATGCAGCTGTGCCAGCCACCTCACAGTGCAAATCCTCTGTTCCTAGAGCTGAGAGGGGAGAGTTGAAGGGAGTTAAACCTCTCTTTGCTGAAGGGTTTTGGTTCCAGGCCAGTAACACATGTTGAGGGTTAGTCCTGCCTGACAGATTCTTGGTGGTCTTGGCATGGAGTGAGTGGGTGAAGCTCAGCTCAGTTCTCAGCAGAGACAGATGTTTGTGATTTAAGGAAATCATTACTGTGGTCATTGCCAGCCAGATTGCCTGGAATAAAAAAAAAAGCCTTCCTTCAGGTCAGGATCAATGTGTTTTAGCTCCAAGTCTCCCTGGGAAATCTGTGCTCTGTGTGGTATTTCAACTGTGGAAAAAACATTATGAAAATTTAACCTAATCGGGCTTTTGTCCAGAGCACGACCATGGCACAGGAAGAGTCCAGAATAATTCAGGGGCTGTTTTGGGGGATGTGATGCTCAGTAGCCCTTTCCCTGCTCAAGACACTGCCAAACATTACAGGCTGGTTTTAAATACCAACCACCCAACCCTCCCTGAGTGGTGTTGTCCTTCCTCTATGGGGGAAAGCTGCAGGGAGGGATTAAAGGGGTTTGCCAACAGCTGCCCAAGAAAACAGACAGCCTCTGCTAGAACATCATCTCTGAACCTCTGTGCTGTGCCAGCAGCTGGGGCAGTGCCTCCTGAGAGCCCTGTCCCAGAGGGGCCAGGCAGTGACCAGTGGGATTTAAATGGGACGGTGCCACACAACTCCCCTGGATCCCCTCTCAGGGTTTTATCTCTGTCCCTCAGAGCTGAGGGACATGATGTGACCTGCCTGAGGCTCCTCCTCCTCCTGGGGACAGCCTGGTGGCTGCTGGAGCAGCAGTGAGAGAAGATGTAGATAAAAGGAGGCTGCTCTGATCAGGTGGGCAGCTCTTGCCAGGAGGGCAAGGCCGTGGTTGTGGCCCAGCTGCAGAGAAAGGGGCAGGTTTTGTACAGCTCCCGGCCCCAGGCCCTGTGCCCTGGCAGCAGCAGCTCTGCCTCTGGGTGCTGCCTCTGCACCCAGGTTCCCACTGCACCTGCTCAGGTGGAAGCAACTTCCCTGTTATTAGAGGGCTGGGAAAGCTGCTCCGTGTGCTACTCGCCCTCCTCAGGAATGCGACTGTGTCTGAGTGTTCTCTGGGAACAAACACAGCGAGGTGCCTCCTCCCTTTTGCCTCTGAGAAAGGCACTGATTTCTCGGACTTTTTGTAGCACCAGCTGGAGCTCCAGAGGGCTGCAGCTCCCGTCTGCCACCAGTCCCAACCTGCTCAGGATCCACCGGAAACACTCAGCACTTCTGCCTTGTGCTGCTGGTTTTATCTGTAGAATCGTGGAATATCCTGAGCTGGAGGGACCCACAGGATGATCCAGTGCAGCTCCTGGCCCTGCCCAGACCCCCCAACACCCCCACCCTGGGCATCCCTGGCAGCGCTGTCCCATCGCTCCTGGAGCTCTGGCAGCCTCGGGGCCGTGCCCATTCCCTGGGGAGCCTGGGCAGTGCCAGCACCCTCTGGGGGAACAACCTTTACTGAGATCCAACCTAAACCCCCCTGGCACAGCTGCAGCCCTTCCCTGGGTCCTGTCGCTGCTCACAGAAACTGCAGCCCCTGATGAGGTGTGACTTCAGTCTCCTCCAGGCAGCGCTGGATTGGGATTGTTGTCACAGGGTTATTATCAGAAACCCAAGCCACACTAATGCCTCCAAACCTGGCGATGAGGGACAATAACCTGCCGTGTGTGAGGACAGGAGGCTGCTCTGAAGGTCGCTCAAGTACGAGAGGCTTGCCACATCGCTCACGTCTGGGAGAGGAGATAAAAAGTGCATTAGCAGCCAGATAAGGAGTATCTGCATGTCACTGTCACCCCCTGCTCACACTTGAGAGGGACATCCCTTCCTCAGGCGGGCTCCCAGCCCATACCCCCGGTGTCTGGTGTGGGCACTGGGAGGGCAGCAGCGCTCCCGCAGAAGCACCGCAGCTCCTTTTCTGCTGGACTCAGCCCGTTCCCAGGCTCGGAGCAGCAACACACTCGTCTGCACATCATGTTCCCATTATTTTGTCCATGGTTTTCAGGGCAGGATGTGTCTTCATCTCTATTTCAGCAATTCAAAGCTGCTGGCACCCAGTAATGATGTTCTGGATGCAGCTGCGGAGGAGGAAACCGGCACTGGGATAAATGGTGGCCTCCCCACTGTCATTTTCCTTCTTTCTGTTATTCCCAGGGGTGGCTGGGCCGCTGTGACAGTAGAAACAATCAGGAATTTCAAACCTTCTAATTTGCTCTTTTACTTCCTTCGAAGTCCACATCAGTCCCGTGCCAAATAGAAGAGTAAACGAGATAATGGGGAACAGGAGGCAGCGGGACTCATCCCAGCTGGGAATCTCCCAGCTCTGTGGCACGAGAGCACCACACGCAGCTTGGGATGGGGAGGAAATTCTCACCCTTGTTCTGTGGCATTGGCTCCTGACCTTTCCTAGGAGCAGCTATGCCCGGGACAGGTGACAGCAAGGCGACAGCCGTGCTGCAGGGCTGTGTTTTGGAGCCTTTTCAGAACGAAAACAATTCTGCGTCGTCAGGGAGGTCCCCCTCCATTAATTCCACCGTCCCTGGGCTGGTGCAGGCACAGGGGATGGGAATATTTGGGATTCCCGGGGCGGGATGACAGCGGGGTGGGCACTTCCTCCTGCGGCTGGACAGGGGTGGGCTGAACCCACCCGACACGACCCGAACAAGCCCGGCTCGGCCCTGCTGGACCCGTGCCGTTCCGAGCCTATCAGGGCCGCTCCGGTGCCGGTCCGCTCCGCCCGTGTCCCGCCCGCGGCCGCGGTTGGCGGTGCCGGCGCGGGGCGGGGCGGGGCGGCAGCTTCGAATTGCGGCGAGAGCGGGGAGCTGCCCGAGCACGTCCTGGGACCCGCACAGCCCCGCACGGACCCTCCCGGCCCCGCTCCGTCCGCCCATGGGCAACGCAGAGTCCGTCCCGCGCGGCGCCGCCGCCCCCGGTAAGTGCGGTCCGGTGGGGTCCGAGCGGCTCCGGTCGGTGCCGCTCCCCTCGGGGGCTCCCCCAGCGCTGCCGCATCGCCTGACACAAAAGCCGGGTGGGACCGCGTCGCTCGGGTGGGGAGGATGTGACAGCGGCGTCGGCGACACGGAGGGAGGTGGCAGGTGACATGTCAGTGCTCGGACCGCGCCCAGCACGGCGGCCGCAGCTCTGAGCCCTCTGCCCACCTGTGCTGGGTTCGCCCCACACACCGCTGAGGAGGGCTGGGGGCTTTTCCTCCCCCTGCCGAAGCAGACCCGAGGCCGTGAATGTACTTTCATCCCTCGCAGCTGCTGCCCGCGCAACAGCGCTGCCAAATCCACCCGCCGTAATTCAAAGTCCTGCGCTCCAAAATCGCCTGCCAATCCCAGCTCCAGGGCTGGGAGAACAGAGCCGGGAAAACAAACGGCTTGGCTCTGGCCGCGCCGCCGGGTGTCAGGTTCTTGTTGCCTTTTATGCGTCTTTTTTTTCGTGTCCAAGAAGTCCAACAGCCGCCAGCCTGGTTGGCTGGATTTGAAGGGAGCTGATAACTGAGCTCAGCCAACCGGCACAAGATGCCAGCGCTCCGGAATACAAATAATCCTGGGTGGGAGTAAGGAAAGCGTTGAGTAACGTGTGGGCTGAGGAGAAGCAGCGTCGTGGTTACTGGTGCTGCTGTGGAGCACCGAGGTTCTGCAAGCCCCAGCTTGTTCCTTGTTAACCTCTCCTTGGCCTGGGGCCTTTGGGATTTGTCAAAACGGCTGAACAGTTTTGGGATTTTGTTCGGATGTGTGTGACCTGCTGCAGTTTCAGTTTTCAATAAAATGTTGTCGTTCCTCCCACCTGGTTCTAAACGTAAATGTGATCAATTTTTGTCAGGAATTTGCAGTATGGTCTGATTTAATGACTTCTTTCACAAAGTCCTTAGTTTTGTGAAAGTCCCCCTTTTCCTCTGGGGGACCTCAGAATATTTTGCTGCTGGCAGGATGCGGGGGTGAATTGAGTGAGTTCAGCAGAGTGATGTGTGCACAGGGGTGAAGCTGCACTGCTGGATGCTCCTGCCTGAGCCTCTCTACAGGTGTGTGAGGGGAGGGAAAAGTCCCTCTGGAGCAGTGCCAGGAACCTTTGGAGCAGCAGGTTGCATTGCCCTGAGTGGCGAGTTCATTGGCAGAGATCCCGAGCGGGCTCCCAGCGATGCAGGACGAAAAGGAATGTGGGTCAATGCAAAGTGAGACTGGGGGGTCTGAACCTGCAGCAAATACTTCTCCCTTCAGGAGCTGGGCAGGAAATGGACAGAAAAAAACCCAAAACCTAAAGAACAAACCAAACCAAGTGACTCCTGAGCTTTGTTTCCTACAGACTGCTGCTCTCAGTTGTGGAGCACCACTGGGTTCAGAGCTGTGTGTCCCTCAAGGGAGGGTCGCTGCTGGGTTGTGGGGTGTTGCTAAACCCCCAGGGCATTAAGAGCTGGCTGTTCCTAACAAATGAGTGCTTCAGGTGCAGGTAAAGCTCTGCTGTAGTGGGTTATTCTCACATTCCTGGTATTTGACTGGCATTGTCTGCCCAGGGAGGTGGTGGAATTGCCATCCCTGGATGTGTTTAAAAAAAGATTGGATGTGGCACTTGGTGCCATGGTGTGGTTGAGGTGGTAGGGCATGGGTTGGACTCGATGATCTTCGAGGTCTCTTCCAACCTGGTGATTCTGTGATTTTGTATTTCTCTGTCCTGGGAGCTCCTTCTGCTGTGATTGGTTTTGGGGTGGTCAGCCTCCATCAGATCCACGTGTCTGCTGTGTAATGCAGGATTATTTCTAACTGATGAATAACTGTGCCCCCTGATGTTGGTTTTTGTTTTGAAATCCAAGCACCAGGTCTTTGCTTATAAAGCCAGTTCTGCAAAACAGAAGTGGAGATAACATTTTGGAAGCTAATGAATTGTTAGGTAAGCCAGAGCTCAATAATACCTTGTGTCAACAGCTGCTGCTGCTCCCATTTGCTTAACAGTGAAGGTAAATAAATGCATTTGATGATACTTCTAATATTGGATAGGAGAACCTGAACCAAGATGGAATTAATTATCAAGGACTTAAAGAAAGATCATCAGTATTTGGGTAGAAATGAGGAATGGGAGATTGTAAAATCGGTAAATCCTTAAAAGCTGGAGTTGTCACAGAGGCACAAGGGTTCTTAATTTAGGAATGTTGATCTATACATCTCTTACAAGAGAGGCTCTGCAGCCTGGTGAGCTGTGCAGGTCCCCATGTCCCCAAGTCCTGGCCAGGAGAGCTCAGGTGGGCAGCGAGGCTCCAGGGTGGACATTGTCACTGGAGGGCAGCTGAGGATAAAAAGTCAGCACGGCTACTCTGTAACTCACTGGGAAATAAAAAAAAAAACTGAATAAATGCCAGGAAAAGGACACTGTGAAGTTGGTTGCTTAAGGGATTGAGCCTGATCGAAAGAAAAGCAAATACCAAGCAGCAGCTGGTCCCAGGAGAGCAAAGCTTGAAGGGAGACACAGCTGAGGGAGAGTTCTCACTCGGGAGCAATGGGCATCCTTCTGAACAACCAGGAACTCTCTCAGTGGGGGAGAAACTCTGAATTATTTGAACCTTGTGCAGCTCTACCAGGTCAAAAGTTGCTGGTAGGTTACTTTGCATAATGCAAGTGGACTTATGCCTGTATTAGATAATAATTCCCTGACTGAACTCTGTTAATGGTCTGTGAGTGTAAATCCAAATTGCAGAGCTGGGAGTGTTCCAAGTCAGCACAGAGCACACAGACTGCTGGATCCGACCTTCCTCAGTGCTTGGGTTTCCCCAAAAATGTCCTTCCTGACCTTCTCTCGGCTCTTAGCTCCCGGATTTCTCCTTCCCTAGGAAGTTCTCCCTGTGCTGGAGAAGCAGGAGCAGTTTGTTACCGCACGGGTTTGCTCTCCCCGGCTCCGATGGGCAGCGGGATGGATGAAGGATCCCAGTTCTGGGCTTAGATGGCGCCAGAGCCTCGGGAAAGGATCTGCCCGGGTGCTGCTGCAGCCGGAGGCTGGCACTGCCCCCTCCCACCTCGGCTCACCTGAGCGCAGGTCTGACCCAGCCTGGCCCTCACCCATGGGGGGCAGAGCTGGCTCTGCCCTGCGGATTTAACCACCAGGTCTGGTCGGGATCGTGATTCCAGCAGCTGGGAAGGTCTCAACTCATGTTTTGTCTTCACTGCTGTGCTTCTTACCCTGAGTCACTGTGCCCAGCTGCCAAAATATTGCACACAGCAGTGAATTCCCGGGCGGAGTGTGCTGGCACTGCCCATCCTGCATGGATTCCCATCCCAGAGGTGCCCTGCACACAGCGGGCAGGCCGGCTGAGCTGTGGGGAAGGCAGCACGTTCCCCTCGGGGTTTGCTCAGACACTTTGATTTCCCAGGCAGGGTCTGTTCTCTCATTAACAAATTGCTGCTGCAGAGCTGCAGTTCTGCACTCCCCAAAGGGCTGGGGCCGAGCCAAGCTCACCTGGGGATTGAACTCGTTGCCTCAGAGGGATTTTTTTTTTCCTGATGAGTGAACAGCATTGATGTAGATTTGTCATGAAGGTGGTAAGAGAGGATGTGTTGTGTTTCCTTCTCAATGCACGGTGTGAAATCATCCCACAGGTTTGGCTGGGGGGGATTCCCTGCAGCCTCAGCTCATGGAATCCCAGAATGGTTTGGGTTGGAAGGGACCCTAAAGCTCACCCTGTTCCAGCTCCCCTGCCATGGACAGGGACACCTCCCACTAGACCAGGTTGCTCAGACCTCAAACCCAATGCTCAGGAAAAGTTGATTTTTAGTAGCAATGGCTTTTTTGAAGAGCTGGATTAATTCTGGTTTGCTGGAGGCACCTTTGCGTTTCCCTGGGACAAGCACAAAGTGTTCCCTCTGAAACAAACCCTCCCAGGGGACACACAATGACTGCAGCCCTGAGGGGAGATGGGAATGTTCCCATTAGGTCACCCCAAACACCCCTATTCAGGGCTCCTCACTGGGGCCAAGCATTTCATCATCTCTGAGGCTGCTGCACGTTCCTAAAAAGGAGCATCCATATGCCCTGGCTAGAAAGGACTCCAGTTTTCATGTTGTAAATGCCTGCTCCTGCCTTGAACTGGAACAGAAATGTTTACAGCTCCTGTTGCTCTCTTGGCAGTTTCCCCATTAATTTAGCGTTGAGGCACCTTTTAATTTCTGACCTCATCTGGGTACCAGCCTGGAGTCTGCTGGAGTCACTGACTTTTTCTCCATCAAGGACAGAAGCTTTGCTTTTAGAACTCTCAGTCTGCAGAGGTGAGGTTTCTCACACACGTCCTACCTTCTCTGGGCACCTCTTCCCTCCCTGGCTGGGATCATTCCTGGGGATGTGAGAGCCCCTCAAGGAATGGTTCCTGGGATACAGCTACAAATCCTGCAGTGGAGGGCGAGGGTAGAAAGGAATGAGAAACTTTAGGTCTTAAAATGATGCAAAAATTCACCCAGCCCTCCATTGTCTCTATTTCTGGGTCCCTGATAAAACTAAAACTCAATTCTAAATAATGTGCAATATTTCAGCAAGGAAAAGCAAGACAAAGGGGCTATTTAAAGCCACCCTCTTTGCAGGGCTTGGCTGGCGGGCTCTGCCTCTTTTGTGTCATTGTGTCTGTGGAAAACACAGATGAGAGGCTGGGGAAATACAATGTGCACTCCAATTTAGAACACATGCAAAGGTCAGCCCTGGTGCATGCTTGGCTTTGGGGAGGTGGAGGCTTTGGGCTGAGCAGGTGGACTTGGATTTCTGTAAAGCAGTGAGGGATATCATAAACAGGCAGTGGAAGAGCTCCTGGATGCACTTTTAGAGCAGAATAACCTGTCTGGCCCACACCTGGCTGCTCTTTTTGCTCTGAAATTGAGGCATTATCTTCCCCTCGAAGCTCTGTTCTGTCTTGCTGCTTGAATCTTGGATCTTTTACTCTGCAGTGTCCTTGGCTGGATAAGGAGGTCAGGATATCTGTGTGAAATATATATAAAAAAAAAAATAT
>JACBWW010000029.1:2133853-2156453 GCA_020086605.1 Lanius collurio | reverse complement strand
CCCCTCCCAGAGGCTGCTGACCTGCTTGTTCTGGCCAGGGGAGGAACCCAAAGCAAGGGCTTGCTAAAGGCTCTGCTGAGGGGAACTGCCTGCTGCAGGTTGTTTGGGAGGACAGGGCATGGGAATCGGGCTGGAAATGGGAAAGGGGAGAGCTCAGAGATGTGCTGGAGGTGCCACCCAGCAGGGCTGTGCTGTGTGGTGGGACATGGGGAACCTGTCTGCATCCTGGGCTTGCACAAGCTGGGGAGGCTCTGCTGCAGCCTGACAATTGAGCAGGATTTGGGGATCCTGAAGGAGTCCATGCAAATAAAAATTGGTAGAGATATACTGAGGAGATGGGGCTGAGTATTTTTTTGTTGTTGTTGCTCTTTTTGTGGAGGGGGATACAGGTACTTGTGCCCTGTGTTTTTCAAAGAGTAAAATGTGTGTATTTAAGAAGTTGTAAAACAATCTCAATGCTTTGAAAAGTAGCTCTTATGTGCCCCTCAAGGATGAAATCTTAGACCAGCACAGCCAAGAAGGCAGAGCATGACAAATGAGGGTTATGAGGTTATTGGGGAGGGTTCTGTGGTGTCTGGGTGTAGGGCCATGGGCTGTGCTCCCAGCACAGAGCTCAGGAAATCGGGGTGTGGGAATGATGTGCACTGCACCCCGATTGCTGTGGCTGCTTTAAATGCTGCATGTTCAGGGCACAGCACTCCCCTAAATATCACTCTGCATAACATGACAAGGGCTTGAGAGGAGCCCCAGGTGTGGGGCTGTCCCACTGTCCTGGCTGTGTGATGGGGAAGCCAAGGCCTGAGCTGGCACAGCTTCTCTGGGGTTTGTAAAACCTGCTGTGCATGGAGGGTTTCTCTTCTCCTGCTTCCAGCAATCCCCCCAAATCTTGAGGCAGTTCAGGAATCCTGGCTAAGATCCCTGCTGTCATCTCTGAACTGTGCTGCCTTCCCAGTGCCTGTGGGTATAAAAACATCACATCCATTTGAAAGCCTTATCTGTGCCTCCTTCGTGCAGCGTTGTGATGGATTTTTGGCCTTGTTAAAGTAATCTTCTGCGAGGATTTATCTATTTTTCATGTGTCAAAGATAATTTTTTATTTTTTCAGAGCTCCTTCATGCTGAATTAATTTGTTTTCTGTCAAACCTGTTTTGTTTTTCGCTGTGAGCCCTGTGAGGGGGAGAACCCAACTCCCAGAAATGTGTGTGCATCTCTTCTCCTGCGTGTGGCACTCCTGTGCCAATTAATCCAAACCTTCAACCTGCAAACCCTGGGGAGGAACAGAGCCCTCTGTGCCTCAGCTGCATGCAGGGGTGGCTCTGGGTCCCAGCTCAGGCATGGGATGGGGTGGCAGCCAGCGTGGTTCCCCTTTTGAGACATCAACATGTGAGGAAAGGCCATTCCCTTCATCTGGGCAGGAAAAACTCCTTTGATTTTTGGAAATATGCAGCCTTCTCCTCCCTTTCCTGTCCTGGCCACTTGTGCCTTGCAGAGAGGATCTAAAGGTGGTGGGATGGTGCAGGGACAGGAATTTTTTTCTCTCCTTACTCAGACTGGGATAACGTGGCTTGTCTTGGGGACAGTTTGTGTTGGAAATTGGGAAAACAGGTTACCCAGAGACCAAGAGCTGCTACTAATTAATGATTTCCCCCCACCTCTATCTTTAACTTGCTGAAGGTTAATGGGGCTGAGACAGACAACCCTCTCAAATGCCACAGGGTAACAACAACCCAAATATTTCCTGCTGTGGGCTGTGGCCAGGGGGTGCTGCCTGGTCCCTGTCCCTTGGGAATGGTCTGGATTGTCACAGCCTTGTGACAGCTTGGGGCTGAGCTGGCTCTCTGTTATGAGCAGAGCATTAAGGGTGATTTTTAGGCTGTTTCAGGGCTCCTGCTGCTAGCAGGGATGCTGACTCCAGGGTTACTGATCTCCATACCTGCATGTGCACAGAAGCAGGACTCGTGGCAGGATCAGAGCAGCACTTGTGCCATGTGGCTGCCGAAGTTTCCTGGCATCAGGAGGAGCAGCTGGGGACTGGAGAAGACTGGAGTGGGAGGGTCTCCCACTTCTCTCATTCCCCTCACGCTGATGTGGAGAAACAAACCCAAACCGAGCTGCCCTGGCTGTGCTGTGACAAGTCCCCTGTGAGGCTTTTCCCCTTCCCAGCTGAATGTTTTTGTAGGTTCTGGGTGCTCCTTTCTGGGTCTGTGGGTGTGGGGAACAGCTGGAAGGGGAGCTGGGGCTGAGCAGGGTTTGGGAGAGGCCACTCAGAATAAGAAAAACAAGAAGCAGTTGTTTTTGAAGCTGCTTTGTTCTCTCTATTTCTGTAGCTAACCTTTTGCTCCTCGAAGCAATGAAAAAAAACAAAACCAAAAACCCTCTTCAAAAAAAATACTGCAGGGTGTTTCTTTGTGTGCTTTGACTAAGCTGTTCCTCATAAACCAGCGGCTTTTGCGTAAACACAGGCATGGCAGGCAGAATTATCTGCTCTTTTGCAGCTGTCAAGTACTTCTGCTCCCTCTGTGGTGTCTAAATGGGGGCAGTGAGGCTGGCAGAGGCCAGACAGAACCTGGGGTGCCCTCCTCTGCCGGTGCATCCCTCCCTGGTTCTCATCTGCCCTGGGGGTCTCGGGGTCTGAGCCAGTTTGTCCCTGGATGCCACCAGATCTGAGCAGGGCTCGGCTGCAGGGAGTGCCAGGCTGCACATTGAGGGCTTCAGAGTTTGAGGCAGGGGCTGAAAGCCCACCCTGGGCTGCATCTTTGGGCAAGGGCTGTTCTCAGGACAGTAAATGTGCCCCTGGAGATGGGTTTTGTGGGCTTTTCGGTGAACTTTTAATTGCTTGCCAGTGCTGGAGTCCCAGCAGAGCTCAGGGTGGCAGCAGCAGCTGTTTGGTTGCCAATTGCTGTGTCTGCTCCCTTGTGGCCTCCAGGCAAAGCTGGCATGCTAAATCCAGGATCTGCTGGAGAGAAGGGAGACCTCCCTTGCACCCTTATGGGCTGGGGCTTCAGTGAATTTATTTTTTTCCCAGATAAAAGGAACAAAAATTCATTGTCCCGTGACGGCTCTGATAAGCTGGAGGCTCCAGACGTGCCCCAGCACAGACTGCCCATTACAGCCTTTGTTTATTTAAAAATAAAAAGCCCAACCTCACTATCTTGATGATGGAAAAAAAAAAATTCCATAAACGTGCCAGAGGTGTAATTGGTGCCAGTGAAAACCAAAAATGACCCTTTGCCTTCCCCTCCACCCACCTTTTTTACAGTAAAGTGGTTTGGGAGGGAGCTTTTCTTAGGCACTGGTGGTGCTGCAGGAATCCTTTCCCATGGACCAAAACCTCCCCAGTCTCGGATGGTGGGAGGGCTGTGGTGAAATCCCAGGTGGGATGATGTATCCCTGCCTCTGACACTGGGATCAAATCCTTTGGAGACCATCCTGGGGGCAGCAGCAGCCCCGTGCCCGAGGAGCACTTATGGAAATCTCGTTATCAGCATCTTTTCTAATGCGGGATCATCCCGTTATTTAAGTTATTTAGATAATTGTGCAGTCTGTTCCCTCGGAGCTGCCTGGCTGCTGCCCAGGGGCAGAGATTCCGTGTTGGCACCTTCTCCTGGCTGGTCAGACCTGCTGTGCCTCAGGACAGAGGGTCCCTGGGGGCCTTTCCTGCCCTTTTGGAGGTGGTGGCACTCCCAGCTCAGCTCCTGGGGCATGGCAGGGAAGGAACCACCTTTTCCTTGGCCAGTGGCTCTGCCAGCCCTCTTGATGGAGATGTGCCCACCACTGGTGCTGTGCTGGGTTTCCTGTTGCTCTCTGGGGTGAGCTGCTTGCAGGGGACTCGTGTCAAGCCAGGTGTCCCTCAGTGCCACCAAAATCGAGTTGGGCTGAGCCTTTGAGGTTTCTGTGGGAGCCCTGTGGTGCTGGCTCACCGAGGGATGCATTTCATGGGAGGATTATTGCCACACAATGTGCTTTTGTGCAGTTATGTGGTGTCTTTTAAATCGCTTCCTCCAACAAGTCTGTCCACACCCAACCCAAAACAAACATTCTGAAAGGCTGCAAAGACAAACACACAATGCTTGCCCTCAAATGCATCTTTTTCTCCCACTCCTTACAGACACCTGCTCTGTGTCCTGGAAAGGGGGAGCCTCCCAGGAATGCCGAGTTAGGATTACCCAGCACAAACTCTGGCAAATGCTTTCTTTCCAAACCTTCATTGCACACCATCAGTGTTGTTTTTAATCAGTAACTTTCCTGGAGAGGAGAAAGTGAAAGCTGGGACTCTGTCACCTCCTTGCTCTGCCTTTTCAAGGTCAATGCTTTGTTTTCATCCCTCTGAGGCCCTGCACCATTCCCAGTGCTGGTGTCCATGGGCTCCCAAGCCTTATTCCACCTCTCTGAGTTGATTTCCAGTTTGCTCTCACCCATTTTTGGCTCACATGGAGTGAGCCCGTGTTGGTGAGTGAACCAAGGGGTGAGCTTGGCAGCAGCCACCACTGCCCACAGCTGCTCTTGTCCTGCTCCTCTGAACTTTTCCCAGCTTTCCTTTGGGAATAATTTGTGAGAAATAGGGAATTTTAACCCCTGCTCACTCAGACTGTTTTCTGGGTTGATAAACTGTGATTGCTCTGGGTGTTTTGGGGTGAGGGGGCTGCCCTGGTGGAACTCCCTGGTTATTTCCCCTCCCTGTCCCCTGCCTCCTTTGCTGCTTTGCCCTTTCCTGTGACTGTGCTGTGTCCTCAGCAAGCAGGGCACAAACCCCTCTGCTGGCACTCAGTGCTCTGGCATCTCCTCCTCCATCCCTGCCATCCCTCTCCCCAGTGAGACTTGTTCAGCCTAAACCCAGTCCCTGCTGGGAACCCCAGATGGGAAAGTGCTCTGGTTTTAATTAGCATCTTAATTAGTTTATCAGGCGTTGGCACCACTGTCATTCCTGGATGCACTTTTCAGCAGAGCTCCTGTTTTTGCTGTCCTTCAGTGCTTAATTTTTTTAGTTATCACAAAGTATCATTTTCTTGGTTCAGGGAGATAATTCCTCTGAAATTCAGCATTTGTTAGCTGAGCTGGGCAATACATCTTTTTTTTTTTTCCTCCCCAATAACCAAATCACTTCAATTTTTCTTCTTCTGCCCAGCTCCAGATAGTGCCTGATCATTAATCCCACAAATGTGCAGTGGTAGGAAAGGTGCATCCCTCTGACAGATAAGCTTGACTGACATAAATAATTTAGTTCCTCTGCACCTTTTTTTCCCTTCTGTAACTGCTGGAGATGGAGGTGACCCACAGAGTCATCTGAAATTCTCCTGCAAGTGATCTCCAGGTTTGATTTTGATGTCAGCTGTTTGGCAGCTGTAATTTATAGTCATGCTCCACTGGCTTCTGGAAGACTAAATTCTTTATTTTCATATTGTTTTTCTGCTACAGTAAGTGAAGAAAATACTATAAGGATTTTGCCTATTTATTTTTTTGGCGTGGTTTAAGTTTGGGCACTGGGTTTCCCTTCACCCTTTTCCCTACTGATTTTTGTCTTCCCTGAATCATCTTTATCTATCTTACAAGGGACTGCCTGTGCTGTCTCCATATCCTGCCTTTTTGCTGGGAAGTTGCATTCCAGTTGGTGCTGTTGATTCCCCCTTGGCTTAGCCAGGCTTTTCCTCCTCTTTGAAGGCAGAGGCTTTCCTGGGGTTGTGTCCCAGATCCACTGAGACCCTTGGGGGCATTAAATAGAGATGGAGCTGGAATGGGGTCAGTGGTTCTGCCTTTCCCATGGCCTCCTCACAGCTTTGGGGACACAGTGCCTGAGTGACCACAGGAGGGGACTGAGGCAGCCTTTGAGCTAAGTTTGCATTCTGCCAGCGACCAGGACCTGTGTGGCCATGACAGGGACCCTGCACTGGTTGGACTGGGAGCTTGGGCACTGGTGGCTCTGACACTGAACCTGCTGAGGGTCCGTTCTGTGTCTGGGGCTTCTTGTAAAGGCACAAATCCTCTGGAGGGTGTTCTTTCTTCTCTTCCCAGAGGCTCTGCCTGGCAGCTTTGCACCCAGGGGAGTGCAAACAAGGGTTAAATCCTGGCTGGGACCCCGGTTAGACCCTCAGCTCTGTCAAAGGGAAGAGAAGGAGGGAGTTCCAAGGAGCCAATTTTCTGCTGCAGTCTGCTCATCGGTGTAAACTCGCCCGTCTCTTTGTGACAGAAAATCCTCCTGTGTGATGTTGGAGCCCGTGTTTCTCCCTCAGGGAGGCTCACCCACCTCAAAAATCTTCCTCACCGGCTCTCCTAGCTCAGGGCAGAGTACCAGGAATAATTCCCAGCCCGGCCCCTTCGGAAGGGTCTGGCAGGGCTGGCCCAGGCAGGTGCCTTGTGTCAGCGTGGTGTCAACAGGTTTCTGGCAGAGCTTTGGGATGTCTGAGGGGTGCTGAAATTACAGCCTGTGGGAATCCAACTGCTGCACAGGCTTTGAACACTGAGGGGAAAAAGAAAAAAAGCTCTATTGGCTTTTTGCTTGTGATTTCACTGGCAAGGCAGCAAGTTTGCAGCTGATGGGGGAAAGTCTTGGCTGCTGAGCCTTGGAGTGGGATGGAGGGATTCGAGTAGAGCTTTCTCATTTCATCTTTATGGTAGTGACTCACTTGACACTTGACTTTATTCTGTAATTGTAATGTTCCAACCTGAGGCTTTGCAGATGGAGAGCTGACACGGCCGCAGCGAGGTCGTTTCGCTCAGTTGGTGTGACAAGAGCTAACCCAGGTTTGATGGTCCTCAGCCCTCCTCAGGGTTCTGTGCCAGCCTCTTCCCAGCTTCAGATTTGTACCCAGGTTTGATGGTCCTCAGCCCTCCTCAGGGTTCTGTGCCAGCCTCTTCCCAGCTTCAGATTTGTTCCCAGGTTTGATGGTCCTCAGCCCTCCTCAGGGTTCTGTGCCAGCCTCGTCCCAGCTTCAGATTTGTTCCCAGTGAGAGCAA
Source organism: Lanius collurio (assembly GCA_020086605.1). Lineage (NCBI taxonomy): Eukaryota > Metazoa > Chordata > Aves > Passeriformes > Laniidae > Lanius > Lanius collurio. Next base: position 2,149,502 of record JACBWW010000029.1, on the reverse strand, counting down.
TGGAAATACTGTGTCATCAGAGGGTGTTCCTGGTTATTGAGGTCTCTCCAGCTCGAGGCACAGACCAGGCCTGGTGTTGGGGTCTCTGCCCAGAGAAAATCCTGAAGCTGGAGCTGATGTGGAATTTGGGGCAATACTTGGAATATTTCCTCGCCAGGAGGGAGTGAGTGGGAGGATCCAGTGTCCTCTTTAGACCAGGCAGAAGAGCTCTTTACCTTGAGCAAAGTCGTGCATTTCTGTGTCTCCACGTTCTCCAGCTATTCATGGGGATACCGTGACATTGTCAGTGCTCTCTAAAGATCACTGGACGTGCTCTGAGGTCTGCTAGAACACATTTTATGCTTCTATATTTATGATATTTTGTCTCACAGAGACTGACCCACTCAGCCTGGCCTCTGGCTTGATGTGAACTTTCATGCAGCTTTTCACATCTGGCTTCCATGTCATGAAGTGCTTCTTCTTGACTCAAAGTTTTGGTGGGGAGAGAGGTAACTGAAGGGTGAAAAGGATGCCACAGACATTTTTCAAGGTCTGTCTGAAAGATAGTTAGGGTAGACAAAAATGTCATGTTGCAAAACTATCACTGGGCCTTCTGTGCATTTAAATAGCTTTAAAAATGACTTTTTTTAGGCCTGGAATCCTCACTGCCATCACCAAATCCACTGAGTGCAGGACTGGGCTCCACGTCTGCCTCAACTCCTGATGAATTGTTATTTCCACTACTTGTTTTTCATAATTGCTTTTGCTAATCTTCAGCTGTGTTTGCATTTTCTCAGTGCTCACCATCCCCTTCACCCCTTGCTGGGAGCAAGTCTTGAGGTGTCAACATCCAGCTTGTGTCCCTTGCAGTGTTCAAGGGAGCTGTAAATGCAGCAGAGGGTGATCTTTGGCTGGTGTAAATCATCATCCAAGCTGTGCTGAGTGGATCTGGAACAACTTACACCAGCCTGCAGGAATTCCCACGGGATATTTCATTCCTGCAGGCTGGAACAGCAGAAAGCTGCTGGGGGAAATGGCCTTGTTCAAACATACGTGATGTGAGCAAGACTCGCAGCTGAGCAATTCTCTGCTTCTTTGTTTTGGCCTGTTAAGCTTTAGCAAAATAAAATCAATCTTTTGGCCCTTTCTGCTGGTTCCTGAGTGGAGTCAGGTGTTTTACAAGCTCTCCACATCCTCTTGGCCACACAGCAGCCTGTTAAACTGGAGCCCCAAGGCACAGGCTCCTGGCAGCACGTAGGGAAAGGAAAAGGATTGCCAGGTTAAGTAAAGTTTAGTTACTTGAAGGGTGAAAAGTTTCCCTGCAGGTAACCAGAAGCAGAGTTCAGGTCTGTAATTCTGACTTATTCCAGCACTGATTCCACTTGGGTTCCTTGCAGTGGGTTAAAGGATGGGAAGGCAGAGGGTTTGTTTGGATTCTGCTGCATTAACCCCATGGTTTGGTGTCAGAACTGTAAATGCTGCAGGAAGATAAAGGTACCTGAATCAATCCTGTCATAATGAAAGGAAATGTTCCCTTCTGAACTTCTGCTGAATTTGCAAAACATCCTGACCCCAAAGTGTGTCACCCAAACCCTTCAAAATGGGGTCATTCATTCATTTATTCCATTCAGCTCTCCGTGGAATAGGAGCAGAAGTGGGGCCAGGGAAATTTGTTGAATGGGAAAGGACAGGATCTTTTTAAAAAGGAAGAAAAATGGCTCCTTCCCGACTCTTCGGAAGGAATTGCAAACAATGGAGGTAAAACCCAAGACACAAACCCATCCCCTGTGTAGGTTGAGAGCTCCAGAGCCATCAGGCCAGAGCCAGGCACATAATTTCCCTTCCTGCTCTGCAGCTGCATGGAGAGAATGATGGAATGGCTGGAAAAGACCTTTCTGTGTGTTTCTCCCCCTCTGTCTCCCATTCAGGAGCAGTGTTGCCAGTGGGCAAACACTAATCCATCCTGACAGCTCTGCCCATCTTCCTGCTTTGGTCTGGCAACCAGCAAACAGCTTGATTAAGGTCCCCGGGGCTTTATTAGTGCAGCTTGTTGCCTGTAAATTAATCAACAGGTTTCCTGTGTTTAACTCTTTCTGGGAATGTTCTGAATCCCTGTGGGTGTTGAATCATGCCTTTAGAATTGGCTTTTTTCAAAAGGCAGAGCAGAAATAGCTTCAAAGGTTTGACAGTCCTGAGTTCTTGGGGCAGGAGGTGAAGAGATCCCGTGGGCTCTGCAGGTGCTGCTCGTCCGACTTCCCATCCCTAAGAGCAGTTTTAGGCTTTTGCTTTATTTCTCTTGGCTGTTCACCCAGCCAGCCCCTGTAAAATATCCATTATCCGTGCAAAGGGAGCCAGATGGAACCTGCACTTTGCTGAGTTACCCATAAAAATCAGATGTGCTCTGGCCCCTCCAGTTAGAAGTGCCCAGAGGAACGGGACCTCCTTGCTCTCCTGAGGTTTGTTCTGGAGCCATGGGCAGAAGTTGCCAGGATGTTTTATTTGGCAGTGTTATCTTTCAGGCTTTGGGCTTGTCCTTTAACTGTTTGGCCTCACCATAGAGGGATTAGGATGGTTTGCACCCAGCCTGTGGTAACGAGCAGGAGCTTTGGGGAGCACACACTGAGTTTTCAGGTGACTGCAGATACCAGGGGGAGATGACTGATGTTGTACAGGTATAATGGGTTGAACATTAATTATTTTGAAGCTCACAAGACTTCCAGCTTCTCACGTTGGGGGGACACCCAGCTCCTTATCTCCATGTTCCACTCCTGTGCACGTTCTCTCCCACTCGCTGGAGGCTCCATCGGTGACTTCCTTCTCTCTGTGTGCCCTCTGGTGCCCTTTAGCTCTGAGGGACAGCCCCTGCCTTGCTCCCACACACTGGAGCCCTGGGAGAGCAGCAGCACTCTGCAGGTGGAATTGCATTCCATCTGATCTGGACTTCACCCCGCCGTGAACAATGGTGAGAACAGGCTGAGCCACGCTGCTCCTATCGATTATTTTTAGCAGCAATCAAAGATAGAAGAGGAATGTGCCTGTGCAGAGGTTGTCCCCTGTCCCAGTGGGAGGGCAGCAGCTGGCAGAGGATGCTGCCCAGGGCTGCCCAGATCCCTGTGCACATTCCCCCAGGAAGGATGTGTTCCTGAAGCTGCCTCCTCTCGGACCAGAGCAGGGTGAGGTGTGGAATTGTGGAATTTGCCTTCAGAAGCTGGCCAGCATCTGGATGGTGTACAGATCCTCACATTCCATCAAACTTTTCCTGCCTGTTTTACTAGAAGGCTTTAAAGTGTCTTAGTGCTCAGCTGGAGTTGTTGCATCCAGGTGTGAGCAACGCAGAGCAGTGCAAAGGAATTTGGAGAGTGAGGCTCCAGCTTTGGGTCCTTGGCATCTGTGGGTGAAGCAGCTTGTAGGTACCTGCACCACCAGTCAGAGCTCCCTGGCAGGAGGCTGAAACACCTGCAGGAGCCAAGGAGCTCCCAGGGATGCTGCCTCTGGACCTTCCCAGGTGTCGGCAGAAAATTGTGTGCAGAGAAAGTGCTTTCTCTTTTCTCTGCCATTTAAAATGTCATGACAGTTAACCTGCTCTTGTGAGGAGGTTCTTTGTGGTGGACAGAGGGAAAAGTGCCATTTCTGAAGGGTGATTTAAAGAAAAATGACTTCTGGCCACAATAGTTTTGAAGACTGAGGGAATCTTGGAAAAGACCTCAGAGAGCAGGTACCAGCAGGCTGAAAGAAGTTGCTTCTTGTAGAGTTCATCGAATTATAGAATCTCTTAAGCTGGAAGGGACCCACAGGATGATCCAGTGCAGCTCCTGGCCCTGCCCAGACCCCCCAACACCCCCACCCTGGGCATCCCTGGCAGCGCTGTCCCATCGCTCCTGGAGCTCTGGCAGCCTCGGGGCCGTGCCCATTCCCTGGGGAGCCTGGGCAGTGCCAGCACCCTCTGGGGGAACAACCTTTACTGAGATCCAACCCAAACCCCCCTGGCCCAGCTTCAATTCCTTGGCACAGTTCAGACAATTCAGAGTCTGGCTACATCAGAGACACACCTGCTGATCCCCATCCCCCATCAGCAAAGACTTTCCCTGTAGGAATTCCCACTTTTTCCCATCCCTTGGGACATCCACAGCTCTCAGCTGGTGAGGGCACACAGGCCCCATCTCTTGTGTCCCTACCCCTGTGCCAGCGGGGGAGGTGACAGGAGGATGGCTGCAGACCTGTGAGCTGTGGGGTTTGGGAGGGGCAGAGGCCATCAGCTCAGCGCTGAGCATCGTGCCAGGCACAGCTGGCTGGGACATGTCCCTCTGTGCCAGGTCTGTCACATCCCTGGCGCTGGCCTTTGTGCCATGGCAGCTGTGACGCATCCCTGCTGCTTCTCGTTGCCAGGCACACGGGGGTGACCTTTTGGGAGAGGAGGAGGAGATGGTGGGGAGAGCCATGGGTAGGTGGGAGGCAGCAGCAGCCCTGGCTGGGGGTTTGGATTCACAGAGCAAAGCCAACAATGCCTCCTGCTTTGCTGGGGGCAGGAAGCCCCATCCCCTCCTGCCTGCTGGGATTGAGGCAAAGCCTTTCCTGCTGGGCCCTGCCATCCTCGAGGGATGTGATGCCTGGAGTATGGGAGGGAACAATCAGGATGATGCTTGGGAAAATGCTATTTATGGGCTGCTGTAGATCTGACTGTGCTGCCTTGAGTGTAGGAAATTTGGGGGCATTGAGAGTCCCTCCACCCTGCTCAGCCTGGGGTGAGCCCTGGAGCAGTGGCCAGCAGCAAGTGGGGTTTGGGTTTTGTGCCCAGTGCTGTGACTTGTCCATAAATCTGTGCCATTTTCTGTGCTGATGTGGTTTTCCTGTGGCTCCAGCACCTGGACAGTGCTCTGCTCTGTGTGTGCCAGTTCTGGAGTGAAACCGGGGGTGGCTTCTGTAGAAAAGGAAATATTTTCCAGGTATTTGAGGTCAGCATGACTCGAGAAATAATTATGAGCCTCTCAGGCTGGGTTGGTACAAATGGCACCGTCAATCCAGGGAGATGCAGCTCTGTGTGAAGGGGTGAGGTGGAACAGTACCAGACATAACCTGAAATGACTTAACAAGCTGCTCAAGTTTTTTAAATGCATGTGTCATTTTTTTTTTCTCTTTAATTTAAATTTCCTCTGACATTTCATAGGCTTCATCGCTCAATGTGAAGCCAAGATCCATGTGAGTGTGTGCGGTAGGATTGTTTTTAAATTTTATTTTAAATACAGATGTCTGGAATAACTTTTTTGCACACACTGTAGGAGTGTAAAGGTTTCTAAGCAACATCATTTCATGCTGTTTGCATTTGAGAATGTAAAACAGGGTTCCTTTTTTTAAAAGTCTCTGCAGTGCAGGCATAATTACAGGATCCCATTATGCAGCATTGTGTCTACGGTGAAGCCTGCCCTAATGGAATATTCTGCCTTCTGCTCAAGTCTTACCTGCTTTTTACCGAGACACTTAAGGACTTAATTAGCGTCATTATAGACTGCCACCCCCTTCCTCAGCCCCGTGCATGAAGGGATAATGATCTGTCCAAGCTAGCAGTGTGTTCACTTCCCATGGTTAACAGCACCACATGGAGGGAGCATTTCGGAGCTCGCTGCTGCTCTCTTGAATTGAGCATGGAGGAGGAGGGGGGGAAAAATGAAAGCGTTTCCTAGAAGCAGTAAATACACTCTGTGTTTACTTGGCCTGGTCCCTGCCACTGAGCTGGGAGGGTGTTTGTCACTGGGAGGGTGTTTGTCACTGGGAGATCCCCGTGGAGCTGCTCTGTGCGATGCCTCAGCCCGTGCCCAGAGTGGAGCCAGCAGCCCTGCAGGGCACCCACAGGCACTCCAGCCTTCCAAAGGGTGCCTGGGGAACAGCAGGAGCCCTGGGGATGCAGAAAAGCTCCCCATGATGTCCATGTGGATGTGCTACGTGTGGGCAGCATCTTCCTCTGACCTGCGTGTCCATCCATCCGAATGTGTAATTAGAGTGGATGGAATGGTTTGGGTTGGGAGAGACCTTAAAGATCATTTCAATTCCACCCCCTGCCATGGGCAGGGACACTTTCCACCATCCCAGGCTGCTCCAAGCCCTGTCCAGCCTGGCCTTGGGCACTTTCAGTGATGGGTCAGCCACAGCTGCTCTGGGCACCCTGTGCCAGCGCCTGCCCACCCTCACAGGGCGGAATTCCTTCCCAATATCCCATCCAAACTGGTTCCTGCCAGCTGCTCTTGCTGGACAGCAGGTGTTGCACTGGAAGCAGCCGTGGTCAGTGGGTTGGGGTGACAGGAGGTGGCTTGAGGGCAGTGCTGTGATGCTGAGGGGAGCTGGGGAGGATCACCCTGCTGTGCTACATGACAGCATCTGCAAAGCTCCTGTCAGCTGGATGGTCAGTGCTAAACAACATCTACACTGAGCTGCCCAACAGAGTTTTATAAACATCTGGGGGATTTTTGTGTTTTATGAGATGGGGAGTGTTGGCTTTTGTACCAGAGATGGGGCCAAAGGAGGTTTTATTGCTGGTTAGGTAACTTCTCTGGCATGTTGTGCTGGGAGCCCCAGACATAATTAATGAGGTGTGGGAGTGCTGAGGTGCATGTGTTGTTTTGTGTGACAGCTGCTGCTGCTGCACCCTGTGCCAAGTCGTGGCCGTGACATTTTCCTTACAGGTGGGCAACTCTCAGCCCCCTCCACCTCCTGTGTCCATCCCGTGATGGCATTTCTGCCCTACCTGCGTCAGGTTTTTCCTCTCCCAGCAAGTTTTCTCTGCAATTCTGCTAACATCCTGCAGGGAGGTTCACCCAAAATCTCTGCTCTTTGCACTCGTTGGTTCAGGTGGGAAGGGACACTGTGGGAGTGGTCAGGGGGGTTTGGGAGCTGGTCCTGTGGGATGTGGCACTCCCACAGTGGCATTCAGGGTTGCTGTTCAAAGGCTGGTGGCTCATCTCGTGTGACAAGCAGAGACAGGAAAAAGGAGCTGTGATACTGATGGATTTCCCATTGTCCTTGACTTGTTTGGAGTGCTGAGCATCACCTGCTTGTTCCCTCACCTCAGCAAATGTATGTGGCCTGGGGTGATGCAGGGAAGTCACCCATGCTGGGAGCAACCTGCAAAGCCCAGAGCTGCTCCAGGGCCTCCTCTTCCTGGCTTGAGAAAAGTGTCCTGCCCATGGCAGGGGGTTGGAAGTACATGATCTTTAAGGTCCCTTCCAACCCAAACCATTCTATGATTCCATGATTTCCTGCTCTGCTTTGCTGACCCAGGCTGGCTCTCTTGCACTGTCCATTCCTAGGAAGGACTGGCTGCAGTGATGCAGTGCTTGGTTTTTTATTTGTTTTTTATTTTCCAAAAGCCACTTGGCTCCCCTCTGGCTTTTCCAGCTTCTGCCCTCAAGGAGCTGTGTGTGCTCCCTGCTCAGAGAGCTGGGGACATCTCAGCCCCACACAGGCACGGGAAGGTGCAGGCAGTGCTGGCCCCCAGCCCAAAGCCCATCCACGCTGCAGCTCCCCCGTGTTTTCCAGGGAGATGGCCGGAGGTCTCCGTCAGTGCACGCTGCCTTTGGCTTCACAAACACTGAAAAATGGTGCCAGATGGATGGAGCTTTACAGGATCACGTCGTCTGCCCTGCACTCTGTGTATTTTAAACAAACCTGGGAGGGGGTTTGGGCTGGATCCTTGTTTGTTCTTGAAGGAATTGATGAGGGCTTCAGAGTCCTCGTCCATCCATCTTCCATATGGAGATAAAAAGTTTTGGCTGAACACTGCTAAATGTGCCGTCATCTATCACAGCGGAGGCGGGATTGTGTCAAGGAAAAATAATCCACCATCAGGCTCAAAAGGAGAAAAAAAGGAAGAGAAAAAAAATAGGAAAGAAAGAAGATTTCCAGTAAAATGCATCACTTTTAAAAATCCAATTCACTCTTTGCCAAGTCATTGTTTGGTTTTAGTCTTGTTTCACATGAAAGCAACCTTTAAAGGTTACTTTTATCCCTCTTTAATGAGCTGTAGAAATGAGGCTGGTCTGTCAGAGGGCAGAGGGCAGGGACAGGGCTGTGTGTGGAGCTGATGCTCCCCTTTGGAGCGGCCCTGTGAGCTGTACCACAGCTCCCTGGCTGCCAGATTCTGCAGCCAGCAGCTTTCAGCAAGAGGAATGAAAGGGGATCACTGATGTATATCTCTCCCCTTGCTGTGGTGGAAATGATATGTGCTGCAGTGTGTGTGGGAGAGAGAATAGACGGGGCTGGCTGTGTTTTTCTGGAGTGTTCTGAAGGCTGGGGTTTGTACCCCAAGGACCAGGTTTGCCACCAGCCCTGCTGGGTGCTGAGCTCTTCAGAGATGTGACCCCAATGAGAGCTCTTGGAAACCCGATCCCTGCAGTGAGTGGGACCTGGCCCTCATCCTGTCCCTGTGGGCAAGGGGACACCCCACCCTTCCCCAGGACAGCCCCGTGCTGCCCCTTCTTCCCTCTGCCCTGTCCGAGTGTGTTCAGGGGGTGAGGGTGTCCCAGCAGCTCTGCAGGGATGGGCTGTGCCAGGAGCCCCAGTGTGTGACCCCTGAGTGTCCTGCTGCGCTGTGGGGCAGCGTGAGGGTGGGCAGGGTGGGCAGGGAGGGGGCACAGCTGCCACAGCTCCCTGCAGCTGCACAGCGAGGTGGCTGTGAGCAAACAGGGCTGGCAAAGGCAGCAGCAGGGTCTGTAACTGAGGCTCATCCCACTCTGCCTGCGGATTGGGCTCTTCCTTCTCCCCCCAGATCATCTCTTCTGCCCAGGCATTGTTGCAGGAGCACATCCAGAGTCCCCCAGCCCAGCTGGAACCCTCCCAAACTGCAGCACAACCCTCCCAGTCCCAGGGCCTGCTGCATTTTCTCACTCTGCTCCCAAGGGCTGTGCTGCTAGAACGTCTCCCTCATTTTTCTTCCATTCACATCACGTTGCTTGAAGCTTTTAGGGGAGCCCTGGCTGATGCAGAAGGAGGAGCAGTAGGGGGTAAACGAGCAGTGCCGTGCACAGAAAACCCGATGTGTTTGTGCTTCCCTGTGCTGCTGGGGATGTGGGACACGAACCTTGGCACGGGCCACGTCTGCACCAGGGCTGAAGGCAGCTGGGAAGGGCTTGGTGACGATGCTGTCAGTGCTCCAAGAGGGGGGATTTTCACATCCCCACCGCTGGGATGCCAGCAGGAGTCTGCAGTTGGCGTGGAGCTCCAGCCCTGGCTCTTGCCACCCTCTGGAGAAGCTTTGTCCCCCGAATCCCCTTTCCCAACAGAAATCATCTCCCTCTTCTCTGGGGAGCCTGTGTGAGAAGGGGTTTTGCACGAGAGGACGGTGCTGTTGGGCTGTTTTTGATGCTGTGGTGTGAAGGCTGCCGGGCGCTTTCCCCCGCAGCAGGAGCAGCACCCTGGGGTGCTGGGTGTGAGCAGGATGGGGTGGTCTGGAGAGGAGCTGTGGCTGCTGGGGAGCTGCCAGCGTGGAAGGAGCTCTGCAGACGTTCCCTTGAAGCAGAGCTGAGGAGGATGCTGTTTGCTGTGGAAGTGTCAGAAGGCCGCTGGAGGCAGTGGGCAACAGAGAGCAACTTTCCTATGGGAAAGTAAAGCCTTGTTCCATTTTTAACCCTTGGTAATTGAGCCCAGGGTGAAATGTGACCCCAGGTTACATAGTTGTAATGCCTTCCCTGTGTGCTGGGCTCTGGGCCCTCAGGAGGGGGAAGGAGCAGTCGTTTGCTGCTTTTGGCCCAGCTCCACGAAGAAGCAAATTTGTCAGTGGCTGTAAATAATGAAAATCGGGAGGCAGGAAGTGGACATCTCCTTAAGTGACATGGGAGCCCACAGTGTGGCTTTGGGGACACTCCCCCGGGCCAGCGTGTGTGGCTCAGGCAGCCTGGCAGAGCAGCAGGGCAGTTTGGGGTCCCTGGTGGGATCGTGTCCCTGTGGGAATCTGTGTGCTGGGAACCATGTGAACTGGCCCTGGCCTGCCAGCAGGAAGGAAGACAGCCCAGATAGGCCATCGCTTTTGGCAGGGGTCTCTCCCAGGTATAATGAGCTTTCCATGCTCAGCTTTGTGCTCTCTGTTCGTGGATGGAGTTGGGGAGTCGCACAAACCCCGTGAGATCAGCGGGAGCTGCGCTGGGTGCTGCATCCCAAAGCATCCCCCTGAATTTGGGAGCCCTGCAGGCACTGCCAGGGTTTGGAAACCACACCCAGCAGGGGCATCCCTCAGCAGCCTGCATGGGAGATGCCTTATCCTGGGCAGCTGGGATCTCCTCACGCTCCTTTTTACCTCTGGTTTCCAGGAGGCTTTGTAATCCCATGATTACACTGAGACAACAGTGATAAAAAATTTACTTGAGCCTTGTCATTAAAAATAGATGGCTGTAGCCTAAAGGTGACTTGTTGGGCTCTTGCTTGCTGTTCTGCTTTGTTATGAAGCCTGGAAATTACTTGTTTTTTTAAAATAGTATTGCTTGTTTTCCTCACACTTTTCCCCAACCTTACAAACATTAAATATGCCGTGTCAGGTTGGTTTTGTTGCAGTCTCCTAGGAAGCGCTGCCCACTGGGAACTTTCTCTGCCCTGAGGATGTCAACAGATAATTTATCCACCACGAGGAAAACAACAGTTGACTGTAAAATGAGACCTTAGAAGTGAAAAAAAAAAATAAAATGGAGAGTTAGCAGCAGTCAGCAGTTCCTCTGGACTTGCTACTTCAAATATCCTTGTTGTAAATTCCCTGGAAAAAGGGTAGGGCACACAAGAGCTGAGTTTTTGGTGTTAATTACTTCCAGACCTCCTCAGGCCATCAGGAGGGAGCAGGCCAGCTGTTGCTCCAGATGTTGCCTTGGGGAGTGGATCACCCACAGGAGCGGGGTTGCTGCAAGCTCTCTCAGATGCCTTCCCCTTCTGGTTGTGTGAGGCAGCTTTTATGAGTCTTATCCCCAAAAATGGCTCGAGATCCGTCTCTGGGGCTACTTGGGAACATGGAGTGGGGAAGAAGGACTGGCAAGAGGCCAGTGGAAATCCCAGAGGATGCTCCAGACACAGGAGATGGCGTGGGCAGGCAAGGACTGGACAAGAAGCATGTGGGTTCTGCTGCCATCCCCGATTGCCCTGGTTTGATTTGGAACAAGGAATTCTGTTAAACCCAGTAAACAGGAACACAGGCACCTCTCCCACCTCTTGGAAATCCTGGGAAATGAATGTTTTGGTGTTAGCACAAAGCAATTAGAAAGGATTTGTGTTTTCTTGCTGGATGTGCCTTTTCCCACCTCCTGGATTAATCCTGGCTGCAGATGCTCCTCGTTAGCAGCTCGGGCTCTGTGTGCATCGCCAGCACCTGGCTGAGTCTTGTACCAACAGAGGCAGATGAAACATCTGCTCGAGGGGGGAAGAAAACCCCGTGGTGTTTCCTGCCAGCTTGGCTGGGAGAGAGGAAGGGACTGGAGGGTGGAGAGGGCACAAACAAGAGAGTGTTCCGGGTGGAAAAATGTGATTTGGATTCTCCATCACAAACTTGATCTCTGGGCCAGCAGGAGGGGGGTGTTTGCAATGGCTGGAAAGTCCAAAGCTCGCAGTCCCTGAGGATGGTGAGGGGCAGAGAGGCACAGCTGGGTGGGAACATCCTCCCCAAACCCTCTGGGGACTGATGAGGGCATGGCTGGTGGAGCTGATTGAACGGGGGTGTGAGACAAAGGCCATGAGCTGGGCTGGGGATGGGGTGTGTGACACTGTGACACCGTGCTGGGACATTAATTCCCAATGAACTGTGAGTGCTGAAAGGCTGCACTGTTCCTCAGGGAGGGACAGATGGGGATCAAAGCCATCCTCGTGGTTCCAGCTGGTGGTCACTGGGGACAGACCCACAGCTGCTGGTGCTGGTGGGCTCGTGGCAGTGGCAGCCCCACGCTGAGGTCACCTGCTGTGGCATCAGGCACAGAGCACCCAGCAGGGCTCACCTGGGCTCCTTTGGGGCTGGGAAGGGCATCAGGGTGGTGCTCCTGAAGGGAACATACAGGAAAGGTGGAGAGGGACTTTTTACAAGAGCCTGAAGTGACAGGACAAGGGAATGGCTTCAAACTGACAGAGAGTGGGTTTAGATGGGATTTTAGGAAAAGAATTCTTCCCTATGAGGGTGGGGAAGCCCCTGGATCCCTGGCAGTGTCCAAGGCCAGGTTGGACAGGGCTTGGAGCAGCCTGGGCTAGTGGAAGGTGTCCCATGGCAAGGGCTTTGGAACTGGGTCATCTTTAAGGTCCCTCCCAACCCAACCCATTCTGTGTTTCTGTGCAGTTTTTCAGGCAGCATTGGGGCATGGGGGAATTGAAAGGAAGGGTCTTAATGCCCCATAGGAGAAAGGGACACTAATAAATGAGTGAGTAGGATCCCTGGGGTGTGTGCAGGCACCAGTGGGTGTGTTTTGGATGCATCAGCAGGGACAGAGATCCTGAGGGTCACAGCAGACAGGGAGTGGGGGGATATTGGAGTGTTCAGGCTTGGGAAAAACTGCTGCAAAAGCAAAGTTCACTGCCTGGGAATTGATTTTCAGCCCAATGGAGCCTTTGGACACCCTTTGTTCCACTGGACAGAAAGTGCCAGTTTCCAGAGGATCCTGTTCCAGCAGGGAGCGTGGCTGGTGCTGCAGAGGGTTTGTAGTATTAGACCATCTTCAGGGCTTGAAAAAATCACCTTGAAAAATGCAGAGCAAGTTGCTATTTGCAGAAAGGTTTTGTGGAAAAGACACTTAACCTGGAGGAAGAGCTCTGGATTCCAGAGCAGTCAGCTCTGTCCAACCTCACGTTCACAGTTAAGCTTTTCTCAGAGGTAAACATGGCTTTAAGGCAGGATAAACCCAACCCAAAGCGGGGAGGGATGGCTCTTCCACCACCACAAGTTAATCAGTGGGGAGCTCTAAACAGGGCAACTCCAGGCAGGCAGCTCCATGCACAGATCCCTCAGGGGTCCCCCAAGGGTCCCCCTGCTCGGGCTGAGCTGGGAAGGGATGGAAGAGCAGCAAAGAGTCAGCTGCTGAAAATTTCCTTCCTGCTGCTGGGAAGGACGAGCAGCTCTTCCTCGGGGTGAATCACTCTCCATGCTTAGCAGCTAATCCTGCTGCCTGTGCTGGCCCCTGATAAGCTCTCAGGCCAACTCTGATGATTTTCCAGCATCTTTATTAGAAAAAATTATGTCAGAAGCATTTGGAAGTCAATTATGTTTTATATGATTAATGTTAATTATTATCGGTTTTGTTAGTTCACCCAATCCACCAGGATTCTCTCATTAATAGATGTCACTAATTTGTTCCCAGAGTTCACTCTCTCCCACCAGTGGATTTTGGAGCATTTCCCCAAACTGCCTTCTATTTTGTATTTGATTGGAAGTTAATTATTGTGAGCTGGGAGTTTCCACAGGCTCCTGTAAACATCAACTAAGCTTTGCAGTCTGGGTTATTTTTACAACCTGTCAGGCAAAGAAACCCAGGGTAAGAATTTGGGAATGCTGGGAGACATCTGATTGAAAATGGGAATTGGCAGATAAGTGATGTGGAGGAGCAGGAGGTAAGGAGTGTGATGGGTGTGGATGGAGGAAAAAGAGGGTTGAGATCCCTGAATTAATGCCCACGGGCACGGAGTGGAATCTGACTCCTCTCCCTACTCTGGAGCAAGATGGAGCACAAGGAGTTTTTGCATGGATACAAAACACTTTAAGGATCATTAAGACAGTAGGCTGGATGTGGAAGAAAATCCTTGGATAAGAGCTTTTCTCCTGCTTCATTTTTAAAATTTTGTACATCCTTTTTTATCTTCCCCCCCCTCCATGAGGCACCAAGGAAATCCAAGAGATCTTCTTGTGATGTTTTGGGTATGGATGCCCTTGGAGCAGCTGCTGGCTGGCAAATGGTGCCCATTCCCTGTTGAGGGCTGCTGGGGGAATGGTTTGGATGCAGCCCACAAAGAAACTGGTTTAGAGAAGGCTCGAGGGCTCCAATCTCTGTGGCTCCTGTATGTGTTCAAACCCTTGCACAGCTCAGCACATGGAGTTGTGCTCACACAGCTCCTTGCCAGTGAGCAGAGTGTTTGTTTGGAGTGTTGTGAGTCCTGGAGAGCTGGGCAGGGGTTGTTTTCATTGTTAACACAATAACAAACCACAGCACTATGGAATTTATCCTATAGGAGCAGCAGGAGGGGGTCAGGGGCTCTCTGAGTGCAGCACTGAGGGCTCTGCTTGTTGTGTTTGGCTTGGAGACAGAATTCCCAGTGGGATTTTTGGGACAGCGATCAATCCCTGTCTGCTTTTCTTTCTTTGATGGAGTAACAAGGAGGAGGAGCCTGGTGCAGGATGGCACCGGGGGGGTGCCAGTGGTGGAATGGAATGGGTTGGGTTGGAAAGGACCTTAAAGATCACCTGGTTCCAACCAGGGACACCTTCCACCATCCCAAGCCCCAATGTCCAGCCTGGCCTTGGGCACTGCCAGGGATCCAGGGGTGGCCACAGCTGCTCTGGGCACCCTGTGCCAGGGCCTGCCCACCCTCATGGTAAAGATGGGATGGCATAAGAGGGGCCCACCTCGTCCAAAACTCATTGAGGCACTGGATGGTCAGTAATTTATCTTTTGTTAAGCACAGTTCTATCACTGGGTGTTTTTTTTTTTTTAATAAGGACACTGCTTAGTTTTGTGAGACGAGAGCAGACTTTTAGGGCATCCTTTGCCTCATGATTTCCTGCAGATCTGTGGTGGGGTCACTCAGCTTCCTGCTCTGCCTCACATCTCCACCTCCAACTGGCACAGTGTTGCTCACTTCCCACTTTTAGCTTGGAGTGCAGCTTTCATGGAAATGGTAATTTACAGCAACGACTTCACCGTGTCTGATTTGGGGAAAAGCTCTCAGGTTTTCCATGTGGTTATCAGGCAGTGACTGAGTGTAAAACCCCAGCCCTCTCCTCGACCTGACAAAGGTCCTAACAGTGCTTAGTGAAAGTAGAAGTGCCCTGCAGTGAATCCGTGTCCCAGGGGGTTATTTATGGGCAGCTTTCTCGGGAAGTATCCTGAATTTGTGATTAATTGCTGGGAGAAAGCTGCAGCTGGGAATTGGTAACACCGGGGTTCTGTGGCTGCAGCCCTCGGGGCAGGGCAGCTGCTGCACTGAAGTTGCTCTCGTGAAGTGACAGAGCAAAATCCCAGTTTATTTATTTGTCTTCACGTTCTTAACAGCCTGTTGAGGTTGGGAAGCTGAAGGGAAGCTCTTGGAGGGGCCTTTGGGAGAGTCTTGCACTGCAGGAATCCGTGTGGCACACAGGCAGTGAGCAAAGCCCTGGGCAGGTTTGCAGGGCTGCTGGCACTGGAGGAGCACTTCAGGTGCATCCCTTGTGCTGTCCTTGCAGTTTGTTATAAATAAGGGACCAGATTATCAATTTAACAATTATCCATTTATTTTGTACTACATTGTAGCTTTGTTTGAATGTAATTTTGTGCTTTGTTGTAGCTTTGTAAGTTAGGATTTCTCTTGCAGTTTAAGAAAGAAACCCCCACTTAGTTGTGAAGGAACCAACCCCTTATCAGGGCTTGCATTTACAACCCCCTCCTTACCCCTTTCAAAGCTGGCCTGCTGAAGAGTAGTAGATAAAGAAAAAAAGAAAAAAAAAAGAAGAGAAGAAAAGGGGCTGAATATGCAAACTAGA
>JACBWW010000029.1:2105783-2120673 GCA_020086605.1 Lanius collurio | reverse complement strand
AAAAAAAAGGGCTTTTCTGCCCAAAACTTTCCACGTTTATTCGTAGGCATGGCTGGTTTGTGTACAAGCACTTGAGCCGTTGTCAGGGTGGGCTCCTGCAGCAGGAAAAAGCCTTGGAGAGGGTGAAATGCAGCCCTCCACCCCAGCTCCGTGTTGGGTTGCTACTGTTAAAATGTGACTAATGCTAAAAATAATTCCGGTGTTGCTATAGAAACTTGCAGGGTTGCTACGTGTGAACCTGGAGAGAACTGTACCCTCCTCAGAACATTGTTTTTCCCTTCCCCTCAGCCCTGCTCACCCCAGACAGGACCAGCACAGCCTTGCTGGGTTGCCCACAGCTTTTTTTATGTTGTGCCAGAGGATGGGTGGGAGGTCATTATTTTATCTACTTCTATCTATCCACTTCTATTCCTTCCAGCTCCTTCTGACACAGATTTTTGAGTCCATGCATGCATCCCATCACCTGCTCCTTCCTTAGGTGTGGTGAGGAGCAGGTCTCCCTCCTGCTCTTCCACCTCCTCAACCTCTGCCAGGTTTTCCCTGCTTTCCACCTGCAGTGGAGGAGAAGGATCTGTTGTGAGCTTCCTTCAGGCCTGGAGATGAAAAGTGCTTTTGTATTCATTAACTTTATTACAGTGCCCCAATCTGCCATCCCCACCCTCCTGTCCCTCCCAGCTTTGGTAGCTCCTTTGCAGGAAGCTGAAATTTTCCAAGCTTTTTAGACAAATCAGGGGATCAGTTTGTGTTTTTCCAGACTGGAATGACAAATGCTAGAAACTTCCACTGAGTTTGGAAAAGAAGCTGGGATTAACCCAGTGACTGAATGACCACAAGCCCCCAAAGGACAGTCTGGCTCCTACACAAATTATCCTCCAAGGAAGAGAGAAGTCTCCCCCTCAGTGCTGCCGTGGCTTTTTCTCAGCTTCATTGAGTGCTGTGGCTGGGAATTTGGGAAAGGGCAGCAACCTCCTGTCTCTGCTCCAGATTTACAGCTTGTCCTAAACATGAGGTGGAGCTGAGCCCTTGTAGGCAAATTCACTGTCATGACAGAGTCTCACAGCAGTGACCTGGGGATGATGCAGAGGAAAGCAGAGAGAGAATTTTTGTTTCTCAGAAGGAAAAAAACCCCAATCTTCTCTTAAAATCCTTTTCAAGTTTGTTGCTTTGAAAGCCTCTTTCTTTCCCTGAGAATTTTAAAGGGATTTTAGGATTTTTTTACCTCACACCTGAGGGTTTGCATCCCTCTGGCATTGATGCAAGTCCTGCAGGTGACTCACAGCAGCAGAGGGTCTGGAGGCTTTCCAGTCCTACCTCTGCTCAAAAGCAGTTGTTCCCTGTTGACACCCACAACCCATTTCTCCATAAAAAAGGCTTTTGGGGCTGCTTCATACTGGAAAAAGCATTTCAGCCCTTGCCTTTCTGATGCTGGAGAGGCAAAAAGGGCCTTCTCTCTGCCAGGCTAGCAAGGGCTGCTTCTTCTGCCTTAATTTTCAGCTCCTCCACCAGTACCCAGACTTGAGATAGTGCCAGAGAAGGGTTAAGAATAGAAAGACAGATGAGGCAAGCTTCTGGGAACTTCCCCTTCCACATGAGGCACAGGAACATGTGTTATTCCCTGCCCCTTTGGCAAACACGGCCAACATGACTCTCCCCACCTACACACATTTGCCAGCTGGTCTTCTTTCTGTCTGTCTTTCAGCATCTCGAGCTGGTGGAACCTGCCCTGCAGCCTCTCCACCAAAATCCTTCTCCTGGCTCGCTGCCACCTCCTTCCCCCCCTTTCTGTAGGGGAGAGGGTCTTGCCCTCCTCAGGGAAAGATCCCACGTGCCCAAGGGGACAGCTTGTGGCCCGTCCCATCTCTGTGTCAGGTCACACACAGCATCTTTTGTTTAAAACTTGGCAGCCCAGCATTGCTTGCAATCACAGGAGTTTTGCTGTTGAACCATCAAATAGTTTGGTTTAATATCAAGCTGTCCAAACATCATTGAGGCTGGATGGCCTCTTGTTTGGGATGTGGCTGATGAACCAGAATCTGAAGATCTAACTTTTTTTGTGGTTTTTAATGTGACTGTTGGACTTGAGCTTCCTTCTTCTGAAGTGATTAAAAATAGGATCTGGGCTTAGGTCAAGCAGGTTTGGATAAAGAAGGAATCTGCCCAGACGTATGAATTGGCCTTAAAGTGAATTTCTTGAGAAATCTGAATAAAAAAAGCCCAACAAACAACGTTGGCTTTTCTCAAAGTTGTTTCCATTTTCATAACCATGTGCAATTTCTGATGTCAAGCTCCTGACAGACACTGTCCTTTGGGAATTCCAGTCTGGCTCAAAGTAGGAGCTAAATCACAGGGAATTTATTCTTGAGATTTATGGCCAGTGGTACGGATGCCAAGGATTTCATTGCAGGAGTATCTGACACTTCTGTGCCTTGCTTTGGGAGTATGCACAGCAATTAACACACCAGCATAAGTTAATTAGGGACTGAAGAGGTAAGGATGGCTCTGAACTCCTTTCCTTGGCTGAAGTTATGATACCCAAGTCCCAGCTTAGTCCTGGTTAAAACCTGGACTTTTTCATCTGAATGGAGTATTGGGAACTGGAGTTGTAACTTGAGCTCTCCCAATTCCTCCTGCTGATTTCTGGAAGAAACCCAAAAGGTACAGAGCTGGAGTTCCTTCAAAGGATACTGGACCAGAGAGTCCTAAAAGTGGGATGGAAAACTCCATGAGAACCAACTCTCTTGTGGTGTCCCAATGTTTGGTATTGTCATCCCATGTAAATATAAATAAGCCCTTCCAGAAATCTTGATTCAAATTCAATCCCAAAAGTGGCCCCAGGCCAATGTTTCTTTGGGACAATTCCTACTGAAACCCTCCCAGCTTTAACACTCCCCAGCTACCAGAGCATCAATCTTGGACTCTCCAGCACAGGTAATGAGTTTGGCAAGGGGGACATCGCTGCTGTGTCACCCCAGTGCAGAGTTTCAAAAGGAGGAAGGAGTGTTTTGATCTGCAGGAATGGGGCTTCCTTTCCAACAGGACCTCGTGCTCTCTCCCTGTTTCCTGTGGGTAGTTCGTGCCTGTGCTCTCCTGCCTCCATTTTCCACGGGTAGCTGGGATGTACTCACACACTGCCTGCTTCATCAGTCTCCCTTAATTAGGTGCTAAGATCATCAGGGGAAGAACATTTAGCACATAAGGCAGCTCCAGTACATTTAATGAATAATAACAAATGCGCTTTCTCAATTATTTTTTTTTCATTCTCTTACTAAATAACGTGTTGGTGGCTTGTTCAGCAGCCTGCCCCACGCTCTGCCCCAGGGATGGGGGCCTGAAGGGGCTTAGCCCTGCAGTTTGAAGGCTTGGGATGGACTCTCTGGCAGAATGGGAATGCCCATGTGGGCTAACACCACTTCTCTGTGGGCAGGAAAGAGAATCAGAATGGCTTGGGTTGGAAGGAACCTTAAAAAGATCTCATTCCACCCCCCTGCCATGGCCAGGGACACATTCCACTAGGCCAGGCTGCTCAGAGTCATGTTCAGCCTGGCTTTGGACACTTCCAGGGATGGGAACAACTTTGGGTAACTAGTTCCAGTACCTCACCTCCCTCACAGGAATTAATTTCTTCCCAATATCCAATCTAAACCTACTCTCTGTCAGTGTGAAGCCATTCCCCCTTGTCACTCCATCCCTTGTGAAAAGTCTCTCTCCATCTTTCTTGTAGGTTCCCTTCAGTTCCCATCCCTTGTAGGTCACAATTAGGTCCCCCCTAAGCTTCCCTTCTCCAGGCTGAACATTCCAAATTCCCTTAGCTTTTCCTCACAGAAGAAGTTCCATCCCTGTAATTATCTTGGTGGAGCCCAACAGCTCCATGTCCCTCCTGTGCTGGGGAAAAGGGGATTTCTTCTCACAGAGAGGCAGCTTGATGTGACAGTCACAAGTCCAGGCTGGGATATCTCTGGGGTTTCTTGTGTCTCCTGGCATTGGGTTGTTCTTTTTGCTTGGGCTGCCCTATTTCCTCTTGTCTCCAGTTATCATCCAAAAAAAAAGAAATAAAATAAAGGAGCTCAGGGCTGCTCAGCTTCTCCTGCAGAGCTCTTTGAGATCTGTGGAAGAAAGCTGTCATATCTTAGGAAGCAGTCACATTAAAGTGGTAATTCTTGGTGTTTAAACAGGATCTGATGACAGATGGGATTAAATGCAAAGCAGCTTGTTATGAGGTTTTAATAACTGTGACAGACCTGGGGAAAGTGGTGTGGGGGGTGTGAGTGATCCAGAGAAGGCAGAAGCACATGATGCAGGATGACAGCTGATGGCATTGCCCAGGAGGGAGGAAGGATTATGCTGCAAGAAATTTGTGTGAGCGTTTTTGGGGAGAAGGGAAGAGGAAGGGAAAAAAAACCCCAACAAACCCAAACAGAGGAAAACTCCACATTCCCATTGTTCTGCCACGTACCAGAGCTGCTCATGACAGCACAGCAGTGAGTGCCAGGAGATGTGCCCTCTAAATGTAGGGGGAAATATGTCAGTGTTTGTGTCAGGTTAGGAATTAAGGGAAAAATCGACTCTCGCTCCTGTCAGAGCTGGGGACTGCAGGATTTGCAGGTTCTAAACCAAAGAGGACGTTCTCTCCTTCGTGTGTCTTCACTCATGCCCACTCTGTCTTGCAGAGTCTCCCTGAGGGCGAGGACAGGATGTCCCTGGGAGCTGAAAATCCTGGGTTTGTGCTCTGTGGGGAGCAGTGGGGGGGCTGTGCCTCTGCAAAGACTCTGCCGTGCAGTAGAGAGGGATGTGGGGATGCACCTGCCTGGTTTTGCTGAGGAAGAGTCTCCTGGGGATGGAGGGGTTGATTTGCTGGCTTGGAGAGATCCTCCCTAAGCTCTGTGATTGCTCAGAGAGAGAGAAATCACAGCCCACTTTATAGAATCCCAGAATGATTTAGGCTGGGAAAGCCCTCCCAGCCCAGGGAGTCCCAGCTGTGCCCCATCCCCACCTTGTCCCCAGCCCAGAGCTCTGAGTGCCACCTCCAGCCCTTCCTTGGGCACCTCCAGGGATGGGCACTCCAACCCTCCCTGGGCAGTTCCAATCCCTGAGCACCCTTTCCATGGGGAAATTCCTGCTGGTGCCCACCCTGCCCCTGCCCTGGCCCAGCCTGAGGCCGTTCCCTCTTTTCCTGCCAAACTAAATCTCATGGTGATGAACTCAGTGTCATCCAAACCCTTGTTTGGACCTAGTGCCATTAATAATGGGAAAACTCGATAAAGTTTTCCATTGGGCTTGTGCATATCAAGATTTTGTCTCAAATCACAGCAGTTTGTGCTTTAAGGAGCTGGGATTTGCAATGGCCCAGCATTGAAAATGAGTCTGTGCCTGGGTGTGTTTTGATCTGTTCATTTTTTGGCCTTTTTGCAGCTGCCTCAAGGTGCAGCCTGGTGCTTGTGCCACCCCTCACATGTGCAGTCTGAGCTAGGGACACCCCAAACCCACCTGAGGCACTTTGCAGGGGGCTCACAGGTTCCTGCTGTGACACAGAACAGGAAACAGCTGCCTCTGCTTTTAATTTTGGGTTTCACCCAAGCAACAGCTCCCATTTTGCATCCTTTCTGTGGGAACATCCAAGATGGGCCCCGTGGTTCCAACGAGCTGCTCCCGTGTGCCAAGAGCAGAGGCGGCTCCTCAGCTGGGTCCCACTTGCATTCTGCTGCTGCAGGAAAGGGGATTGAGTTAAAATGGAGAGCTGGAGCTGCCCAATTTTAGCAATTCTGGAGTCCTGAGAGCTGGGGAGCTTCAATGACAGAGCACAGCAGGAAGTGAGTTGGCTCCAAGCCTTCCAGGATGCAGGGATCTGTCCTTATATATAGGCTCCCTTTCTGGATATATCTCTGGGTGTATCTATATATTTTATTTGCATATATTCCTATATCTCTTTTTAGGTCGTTCAAGATACTTCCTAGTCTATGGCAATTCCTAAAAAGTTGTACAGCCTTCAGCCTGTTGTTAAGGAGCAGATGATGTTCTGATGATCATTCCCTTTGCCAGCCAGCTTCCTTTCATCTTCTGGATTTCTTTCATAGGGAATTTTCCCCCCTCTCATGCTGTATTCTGCTGAAGGCAGCTACATGGAACTGGAGGCTCAGTTGATCTTTTTGCTCATTTCCACCCACAGAAGTCTGTCTTTTTTAACATCCTAAATGCCTTGGTAACAAGATCATGGGTCTTGATTTGAAATCAGTCTTTCAAAGATCGTTTTTTCTCCCTTTTCCTTTCCCAGATCTGAGCACCATCACAGGGGTAAAGGCATGCACCTGCCCACAGAAGACTGAGAGGGTTTCAAGACCCAGGTTTCCTTTGGTCCCTTTTCTAACAGGGAATTTAATCAGATTTCTTCTTCCCCTGAGAAAAACTCTGGTATTTCAAAGCACTGGAGTGGAGGAGAAGACTTGGCTGTTTCTGTCTCTCAGAGCACAGTGGCACCAGGGTACAGCCTGGCATTACCTTCACAGACTGTTGGAATCACAGAATCATGGAATGGTTTGGGTTGGAAGGGACCTTAAAGATCATCTGGATCCCACTCCCTGCCTATGGGGGTTTGCTCAGATTGCTCATCCATGGCTGGGCAGGTTTTATCCCACTCTGGGCTCTGCTGGGGCCACCTGAGAGCACCTGGTGTGTCCCCAAATTCCACCTGGTTCCCCACAGGCAGTGCTTTGCCCTTGCAGTCGGAATGGGGGCTGGCACAACCTCAGCCCTTTGCTCTGGAGCTTCTGCCCATTCTCCAGTCTCCACAGCAACGCTTTCTGAAGGCCTGGCAGGGGATTAGGGACAAATATGTGTAGAAAAGGGTATTCTTTTGATGGATGAAGTTCACTCTTATTAGAAAGCCAATAAAAATAACACAGAGAACAGTCTGCAGGCTGCTCTCTGGATGAAGGTCTGGATTTTTTAGACTTTCAGCAGAGGGTCTGAAGTTGTGTCAGCTTTGCATGGCTGGGATGGGATGAGATGAGCTTTAAGGTTCCTTCCAACCTAAACTATTCAGTGATTCTATGAATGTACAGGTGTTTGTAGGGCTGAAATCTGACTAGTGCTGCTCCAGGCCCTTGATGGATGGGGATGTTGGAGGGTGTCTGATGTAATTGCAGAGTTTCAAGCAAACCTTTCCAAGTGCTTTGCACAATTGTAGAGACCTGTGAACTGAACCAGGAATTCCTGTGATTAATTCTTGTAATTAAAGTGACACTGGAAGGTGGGGTTAGCAGTTGGTGAGGCTGCCCAGCCACTCAAACATCCTGTGCAGGGGGTGAGTCAGGGATATCAGTAACATCACACAGAGATTTGTTTTAGTGAAGGGATTGGGAATGGCCTGAGGTCATCCAGCACAGCTCTCACTGCCTTGTAAAACCCTGTGGTTCATGAGCACAGCCAGAGTGACTCAGGCCCCGAGGTGATTCCTATCTCTGCCTGCTGTCCCCCAGGTCACCCCATGCTTTTGGAAATTGTCAGCAAATTCTGATTTAATGAGCACAAAGTCCTTCTGGATGAGGGTGTGGGGGGAACATTTCTTGCTTTTCCAGATTCTTCCTTCTCTGTCACAACAGCTGGGAGCTTTCTTTGCCTCAGTGCTTAATCACTGTGCTATCAGACCCAGGAGAGGTCTGCTCTGCTGCCCAGGGCACAACTCCCAGATAGCCAAGTGGGAAGTTGGATCCCAGACCCAGCCAGTCCTGTGGATTAGACCTTCCCTTCCAATCTCACCCCACAGACTGCATTTGGGATTGACATGGTGTTCTTGAATCCCTCCTGCATGGATTGACCTCCAACAGCATCCAGGAAAATAGAGGCAATTCACAGATGTCGGTCCTTTTTCACCCCTTTACCAAAACAAAAGGTAATCCCAGTGAGCAGAGCAGCCCTGGGGGTTAATCCTGATGCAATGGGGGCAGGATGTGGGCCCCAGCTGGTTTTAGGCTCTGTCCTCAGGAACTGTGAGCCTTTGGCATGGAAACTTTGTCCTTTCCATCTTTGTTCAATTGGCATCCTCATCTCCCAAAGATTTTATGTAACAGGGAGATTTTGAATATTTTTAACACTTATGGCCACGAGGCAAACAAACTCTAAGGAAGGAGAAGAGCCATGCAAGTTGATGGTTATTTTCAATATTCCTTGGAATATTTGCCAGGCCTTTTGCCAGTCCATCCAAATTTCCAGCTAGCAGACCTTGTAGCCAGATGCATGGTCTGGGAAGGCACCTGGAGCCAATGGGACAATTAATTTTGCTGAATGTAAAGATGAGTTCTCTGTTGGGGAAGAATATTTCCACAGGATAGCTCATGTTGGGACAAACCCCACACAGTTCAGGATTCTTCACTGTTTTCCCCTGGAAAGCTGAAAGGCACTGGCAAATAAAATGCATTTTCAGTTAAGGAAACAGAATGGACAATTGTCCTGAAAAATCTAAGTTAAAGAAAATAAGGGACAGTAGAAAAAAGAATGAGTGACCTCACCTGGGGAAGGTGGAGCCCCTTCAGGCACAGCTCATGTACAGAGAACACAAATTCACCTGAGGAAGCTGAGGTGAAAATTAGAAAGGAAAAAGGAAAGCGAAGCTCTCTTTTGAAATATTTTCCACCAGTGAGGATTTTCTGGTCTGCTCATCCCCACTGTGCTGCCACCCCCAAAATTGCACAGATGTGGCTGAGGTCAGAGTTTGCCCCAAGAGCAGCATCACAGCTGTGGGCACTAAAACACCTCTCCAAGAACTGATGCCTGAGGTGGCACTTGCACAGTGGGGTGGTGGCTGTGTCCCCTGAGATGGGATGAGCACACTGAGCACTTAAGGAGGTGGCAAAGGTGATACTTTGGCACTTCTGAAGCATTTGGGGAAGAAACTGGGTCCCTCTTCCCTGTTCCCTTTTCTCAAGCAGTTTGTAGTGGTTTTGTTCACATCATCTCTTACTTATTTATTTTACCTCAGTGACATAAGAATCAGGAGAAAACAAAGCAGGCACAGACTTAAAAGACCACGACACAGTTGCACCCCAAACACCATTTGCTGCCCAGTGGGGCTGTGCTGGTGAGGGGTGGGTGGGCCCCACACTGGGCAGGGGGTGACACCAACACAAACCAGAGTGCAAAACCCATCAGGGGCCCCAGGCATGACTATGGATGTTGAAAGTTCAGGAGTACAAAGCAAACGGACCCATCAACAAAATGTAAATAAAAGAAATGTGTTTTCTGAAGGCATTTAGGAAGGAGAGAGAGAAGGAGGCAGGAAAGTGTTCCCCTGTGGGTATTTGTGGGAGAGACAGAGCAACCAGGGAGCAACAATCACTTGGAGCTGAGGAATAAAGAGCCAGGAGGAAACTGCACATGGGAGTTGTGGCTGCTGTTAAAATGATGCTAAAAATGACTTCTTTGTTACCCAAATGCCTTCTTTGTTCTTTGGTTTGGGCTGACACATTGCTTGTGTTTCCCAAACTCTCACAAATTGTCAGCTGGATTTCAGCTCACCTTGTGCCTCCACAACAACTGCACCCCAGCCCCCGACTCCCCATCCCAGGGGATGCTCCAAGGTCCTGGGAAATACAACTGGGGGGTGCCAGCAGTTTATAGGATCTGCAGAACAGGCAGGGAGAGCATCCTGAATTGGTGAGCTCTCTCCTGACCATCCCTGAGTCCAAAGAGGAGTCCCTGGGACTCTGTGGGACTCGTGCTCCCCCCTGAGCAAAGCACAGCGGGCCTTGCTGGTTTAGGAGCTGGGATTCTGGGTGTCCTCAGCGTGCATGGGAAGGGTTGGGGCTGATTTCGGGGAAGGACATGAACAAGGCAGAGCTGTTGTGGCACGTGGCCCCTGGCAAAGGGAGGGAGTCCCACAAGCTGATGTTTTTCAAGTGGGAAGGGATGAAATCAGTGGGGGAAAAAAATAATTGTTCTTGGTTCAGAAGAGCACGTTCCAGATGGTGGAAAAACCATTTTCTGAGAGGAGTATGGCTGGGCATTTTTCAGCTGAAGGATCCTGAGAGAAGACAATTGATTATGTCCACTTGGTGGTGAAACCTAAGTTAACCACACTGAAAAAATCATGATGATGTAAAGATTTTTTCTATTTCCAATGGGGTTTTTTTTTCCCCTTATCTGATCTCCACCTGCAGCTGGGAGTTGGCTTGTTTTTATTGTGTTGAAAGATCTGGTTTGCTTGAGATCCTCCCAGTAACATTTGCAGCAAGGTTTCCTTCCAGATTGCTGTCATTAGTTCTCAGACACAGCTGGATCTGGGTGGAAATTCAGCTTTCTACCACATTCTCAGTGATCAAAATGCAGCATTGCTGGAAATTTCTAGGGACAAGACAAAGTAAAGCAGATTTTTCCCAGTCAGGAGGGTGGATATGCCCTAGTGCAGGCTTTGGAGAGGACATCAAAGATCATTTATACCCCCCAGCCAGGACTGAAACTCCCAAATCCTTAGACATTATTGCAAAGGAAGAGGCAGAGAATGTTTTTCAGATTTAATTTGGGGCCAGCTCAAAGGGATAGCCATGAGAGTGGTGGGGGGCAGGAAATGTCAAAGCAGAGCTTTCCAGCATTGCTGATTCCTTTGCCTTTCGTGGCCAATGGTTAAGAGAACATTTTTATTTTCATGGTACATCAGCCACGTGCTTTGTGCCCACAGACAAAACTTAAATGCCACGTCCTTGCCCAAAGGATTGAACAGAGTCCTTTTATTTTATAGAGACACCAAATTTCTGGTGAGAAACAAATTGCACTGAGTTTTTCTTCCCTCTCACCCAAAGAATTACTGTACATGAGATGAAACTGGGCCAGCTGGTTGCATTGTCAGGTTCTCAGAGTCTTCCCTCTCTGCAGATGCTGCCCACAGGGCACAGCTGGGCATCTCCTTGGAAGTATTAACAGCAGGCTTCAGGAGGGAAAGAGCTTTCCCCATTCCTGCCCTTGTCTGTGCAGGCACCACTTGTGGGTGGGTTTGGACCTTGGCAGATGTGAAACCACATCAGGTGAGTTCTGGGTATGGGTGATTGGACTTTAAATTAACCTTCAGGTTGTAGCCACAGGGAAAATTGAGCAAATTTGTACCCAGGAGTGGCCTTATCCTAAAGACTCCAATATCCCAGTGGGAGGGAGGTCTGGAGAATAGGAAAAGAAAGGAGATACCAGGTTCAAAAGCATCTGCAAGGATGCAAACTCCCATCCTTGCTTTTAGTGTAGAATAAATTCTATCCAGAATTCCTCATGCCACAATACTCCCCACGTCTGCTCCAGGTAACCCTTTTTTTCCCAGCCTCTGAAGCAATCATGGAAAATTTGCTGCTTTGATTTGAGAGCTGTGCTGTGAAAAGGTGGCTGCACACCTGGGCTGGGAGAGTCACTGCTCTTCACTGCCATTTGTTTGGGGTTTGTGACCCAAGCTTTTGTGACCATTTAAGGCTGAGGGATTTGGGTTCCTGGTCATGCTCTTGTTCTACCATGCCTGGCATTTCTGTTGGCTTCCTGCTAGATAAGTTGTGTATTTTCTATATCCAAACAGATAAAAGAGTGGGTTTAGATTAGGGATTAGGCAGGAATTGTTCCCTGGGAGGGTGGGCAGGCCCTGGCACAGGGTGCCCAGAGCAGCTGTGGCTGCCCCTGCATCCCTGGCAGTGCCCAAGGCCAGGCTGGATGGGGCTTGGAGCAGCCTGGGACAGTGGGAGGTGTCCCTGCCATGGCAGGGGTGCAATGTATGATCTTTAAGCTCCCTCCCAACCCAAACCATTCCATGATTCTGTGGTATTTCTCAGCCAAACACATTTTTCAATACTGGGTTTAGGAATATTATCCTCAGTGGTGTTTATCTGCCTCATTCCTGTGTCCCCTCTGCATGTTGGGAACAGCCCCTGCAGTGCCTGCAGAGAGCAGGACCCCAAGCTCTGAGCTCCTCCTGGAGTTTGGGGGACAGGGGGTTGTGTGCAGCTGCACACCAATGTTTGCACAAGGACAGCAATAAATGTCATTAAATTGTGCAGTTTGGCCTCGTGTTCTGTCCCAACCTCAACAACTGTTTGTTAATAGTTAAGAAGGGCTTGACAGATTCTTAACTGGTTAATAAATTACTCAGGGAAGAGAAGGGTTCTTTTCTAAATTACAGGTTAGTTTGCTTTATTTTTAATGATGTCCCTTGTGTGTGCCTTGTAACATTTCTCAAGAGCACAGGTGAGTGACAGGCCAGTGGCTCTGAAATCACTTTGTGCTCTTTTTCCTGTGTTCAGCCCAAGCAACTTCATTTTGGTCTCTCACATCCTATGAAATATGGTACAGGATTGAATATGCTGCCATAAATAAAGCTGGAAAAGGCCTGTGCAACTTGGCCCCAGAGTCTGTCCTCTTGCAAAAGCCAGGATTATGAATTCCAGGTGATACCATCTCAGGTATGAAATCCTTGCAGCCAGCAGAGCTCAGGTTATTCTCCTAAGAGCATTCCTGAGAAGTACTGCCTGTGAATCTGGGATCCTGCACTTGATTTTGTTTCTCCATCTGTTGGAACAGCCCCAGCACAGAGTGCTCCCTCTCCCATCCCCCTGGATTATTTGGTGAACGTTTCTTTCATCTCAGATCACAGACAGACAAGCATCAGCTCACGAGGTGTCATGTACCAGCTACTGAATTTAGAGCTGCAAGAAGCAGAAAACACAGGCTCTGCTTCTTTAATTAGTTCCTGCATCTGCTTTGTTAGCTGATCAGAAGTCCAGGAGCAGAAGGAGTATTTGGCCCAGGACACTGATAGCCATGCAGTGAGATCATCAACAATTCTTTCCAAGAGGGAAGGTTAAGGAGTCCTCCTTGGGGTCCCAAAATAGATTTCCTGTTGAAAACCCAGATAGTTTCACTATTTCAGTATCACACAACCACTTCTGGCCGTTCTGGGGAGGGTTGTGAACCTCGGTGGAGTTCCTACCCTCAAGCACACGATTTCCAGGCTGGTGCTGAGGGATCTCTTGCTGTCTCACAGCTGTGTCCCTCCTGAGCTGCTGATCCCTGCTCTGTCTGCTCTCCCAAAGGACAAACATGATCCAAGCATCCAGAGGTTCTGGTTGTTGGTCGACGCAAAGCCTTGAATAACATAGTGACATCAAAGGTTCTCATTTTAGTTTTTAGTTTGGGAAAGGTATTTTGGGGTTTGTCAGCAGTGACACACAGAAAATTCCCCTTCTGTGAGCAGGAAAACATGAAACAAAGCTTGGGATTTTTTGTAGTGAGTTGGTGGCTCTTCTGTACAGGATTAAAACTCTGCAGGCAGCATGGGTGTTTTTGCAAGGAACCACAGGGAAAACACATCTGGCTCATGCAGGTGAGGGCAATGCTGTTTTCTGGGATGGTTCTCTGGAACCCCCAGCTTCTGCTGCCCATGTCAGTCTGCCAGTGGGATGGGGTAACATCCCCTCTTACTGCTCTCAATGAGAGCAGCCAGCCTGCTCAGCTTAGCATTGAGTTAGGAATAATTAATGACATGTGTTTGGTTCTCAGTGTGATAAAATCAAGATCTGGCATGCTTGTTTTAACCCTAACAGCATGCACAGACTCCAGTTTAATACTCAGGACCAATTCTGTGCTGCATGAATGCCTTGGGTTAAGAACAAGGACTGACAATTGTGGGTTGAGTCCACATCCTGCCTACCACAGGATATGTTTAGGGCTCCCTTTTCCAAGTGCATCCTTTCTATCTTTAGGCTTTGGGTTGAAAATATCTCTTTCCTGACCTGCCCAGGGTCTGCAGTGCAGGTGCTGTGCTCAGGGGGGTTATTTCAAGGGCTGCTGATGGTTTCTGGGCACAGGGTCTCACTGGCACTGGGAGCATTCAATTGAGTCCCCAGTCCAACCATGCCCAGCCACCATGAGCTGTCCTGCAGACTGATTTAAAGCCCAGATTTATGTCATAAACTCTGCAGGAAGCCCCACACTATTCCTGTCCTGTGCCAAGGCTTGACTGTGAGCTGGAGCAGAGGCTCCTTTCTGCAACTGGACCAGTTTTTTCTCTGGTTCACAGAACTCCCAGGGTAATTTTATTGATTCAGATAAGAAAAGGAGGGGTATAAGCTCATTTGGGCAGAGCACAAGGGTAGGAAGGAGCAGCAGGGGCTGCAGACACCTGAACCTTGCACTGCTGAGTGCTCTGTGCCCAGGGGGGAGGGCAGAGGGCTGGCAGGGGACAGAGGCTGGGTGATGCCACCAGCACTGCCCTGTGTCCCCAGTCTTGGCAGCATTGTCCCCAAAAGGGACAAACTGGAGCAAGGTTAAAGCCATGCCTGGACTGCAGGGGTGCCTCCTGTGCAGACACCAGAGCACCACTGTAATTGTGAGGCACAGGGATGTGGATGTGCCCTTGGCAGTGCCCAGTCATGCAAGGAAAACTGTCCCAGGTGAGCTCTTTTAACTCTCTCCAACTTTTCCTGATCCTGGGAGGAGGCAAATGGAGCTGAGGGCTCCACCTTGTAATTAAAGGCATCAGAGATGAGGAGCATGGGAGACAGTAGTTCCTAATTAGCAGCTGCCTGGGTTAAATGCCAGTTTTCCTTCTCAGTGACAAGGTGAGGGGATGGCAGAAGGAGGGAGGGAGAGGGGGGCAGCCAGGTCTGCAGCTCTCCCTGTCCTCATGAGGAGGCACCTTTGGGGGCTCCCAGCAGTGACTCTCAGCCCATTAATTCCAGGCAGTTTCCAGCCTGAAGGGCACGGCAGGCACAAAGCAAATAACCACATGTCAGACTTTGTGCCCTTTCCTAGAGCCAGGAGCAGAGGCTTGAGCACATCTTCGTGCCTTTGATTACACACAGATATTCTGGCTCTTGCCCTGTTTTCTCCCCTTGCCCCTCCCCTGCTGTGACTTCATTTTAGGAGAACAAGGGGA
>JACBWW010000029.1:2085965-2101087 GCA_020086605.1 Lanius collurio | reverse complement strand
AAAGCAGCTACCCTGATATTTTTTTCATGGCAGGAAAGCCAGCAAATCTCTAGGCTACCTGCTAGAGAAGAAAAACCAGGCACCATATGCAATGTAGCACTTGCTCTATCTCAAAAATGCCGAACTCTGGGAGAGAATTCGTCCCACCAAACGCCCACTAAGCACATTTTTTAAATCTGGTTTCTCAGCCTTTCAGGAAAGGAGAAGCAAAATCTTCTTGCCTGCTGGAACTGGGCCCCGTTTCATGAAATTAAATGGCTAAGGAGGGGGGAAAAAATATATCCAAGGCAAAGATGCTATTCTCAACAAAGGAAACAGTATATGCAACAGCTTCTGCAGCATTCCTGCTCCATGATGTCTTTCCCTGCAGAGTCTCAGTCAGGAATTGATTGTGTGAGCAGAGAATTGCTCGATTCAGAAAGGCTTAAGGCACACTTCATGAACTGTTTGCTGAAAGGATGAATAGATGGGCATGTGTGTATATAAATCTATAAATCATGGCTTGTTGTGCCCCAAAGAGGATGGCTGAGGTTGGATTCTCTGTCCCTTGGTTTCGTGTTCTGGGGATAAAGGCAGCAGTGTCCCACTCACGGGGTCAGGATCCGATGCCACGGCTCCGGAAGGACAATCTGTGGACGAGAGGAGGTGGCATTTGAGCCACAGCTCACAAAGGGGCAGCAGCACTCCTGCTGCTCTCATGGGTTCTCAGTTAAGGGCAAGTCTGGTGAGTGTCTCTCCTTTGGGTTCTCTTTTATCCCAGTCATTTTTTTCCCAGCTGATGAGTGGATTGTGATTGGAGCTCCTGGGGCACCACTGCTGTGAGCTGTCACTGCCCACCCCAGCCCTTGCACTGCCATGCCCATTGCTGCCCCTCTGCTCAGGGATGCTGTTTGGGCTGATTTGGCTGGAATTTTGGTGAATTTTGCCCCACTGGGGGGTTCTGGAGGAGGGGTGGGAGTTGGCACCAACCTCAGAAAAGAGAGAGGCACTGCAGAAGGGCCCTGCAAGGACCTGTGCTGTGAGCAGGGGTCCCCTGGGAGATGCTGAGCAGGAAGGGGAGGGTTCAGAAGCCCCTTGCCCTGGGGAGCTGCCACATGTGTCCCTCAGAGAGCCCTCCTGGTCCCCAGAGTGGCCTTTGGGCTGAATGGGGGTGCCAACAGAAATGCTGCTCTGCGTGTCCCCCTCCTCAGAGCAAGCCAGAGGAGCCCACAGCAGGAACAAACCTGAACCCCTCAGCCAAAGACCTGTTTTCTGTCAGCTGAGGCTGTGCCAAGGGGGAGTCTCTTCTAGGAAAACCCCCAGAGAAAAGCTGTGAGACCACACAGGGATCCCCACAGTGCCTGTGGGAGCAAATGTGAGCCCACAGCCCAGGCTGAGGGACAGCTGAGCATCTCCTGCTGCTTTGGGTTCTCTCCATAAATCCTGTGGGTGTCCCAGGCAAATATCACAGTGACTCTGTGTCCCTGGATCACCCCATGTGCATTTTTCCTCTGAGGTGACACGCTGGGGACAGTCCCTGTGTGTGGGCACTGCAGGTCCAGCTGAGCAGAGCTGCAGGGTTTTGGTGGGCTGGGCTCTGCCTCTGGCCCATGAAAAGCTGTCCCACAGCCCAGCAGGCAATGGCTTTGTGCCTGGGTAGCTGCACAGGAGCACAGGCATCATCCCCTGGGCACAGAGCTTCTTGCTTATAAATTAACTACAAGTCACCAAGAGTCAGCTCCCTTTTGCTCTATTATGCATGAAAAGATCAGGAAGGTCGAGGAAGAAGTGAAAGATGGTTTTTTTTTCCTTGATATTTCTCTGCCTATCCAGTAGCCCTGTGCCCTCTCTTACTGTTTCATTTCAAGAGAATAATTCCTGAGTAGAAATTTAAGAAGTTGGCCCCATTTTTAGAAGGTGACAGAGGCAGAAAATGCAGGATTTGTCTTGGTTTGGTTTGGTTTGGTTTGGTTTGGTTTGGTTTGGTTTGGTTTTCCCATAAGCTCCTAAGATGTAAAATATTATCAACTGCTGCATTTAAAAGTGGCCTTTCAGCCATTGCTCTGCTTGGGGGAAATCAGTGACAAGTGAGAGAGCTCGAAGCAGGGGCTCCTCTGTTTGTGTTTGTCACTTGTCATCTGCTCCCCAAAGAGCTCCCAGAGGTCAAACAATTCTGTCTGCCTGCTTTGTCTGTCACTGAGACCTCTCCTGGGGAAAAGCTGGGCTTCAGGCAGCCCCAGGAAAGGCTGGTTATCTCCCCCAGATGCCTCCCAATTCTGACAGATTCTCCTTGGCTGCTTTTCACAGAGCTCAGGAGAAACCCTCCAGCCAGCAAATGTGGAGGTTTTCTTCTCATTTCTTCCTCAGAATTTTCTTCTTCCTTCTGGGGAGGATTTCTCAGTCTCCCAAAATTCATCATGTGGTGTTTGTGTCTCATGAAATGCCTCCTCCTGGCCCGTGGAAGGGCTGCTCCCTGCTCATCCCAGACCAGGGGCTGTGGGAATGGTGCAGGGATGGATCTGGAAATGGGCACTGTCAGCTCTCCTGCCTGCCCAGTGACCCTTGGCTAAATATGGGTCAGTTTATATTTCCCAGCAGAGGGAATGGGAAGCTTGGGGGGGTCAGGGGTAACCTGCTGTTGCCCTCTGGGTTTGTTTGTTTGCATCTGCAGAGCACGCTCTGATCCCAAACTTTTCTGCTCTGGGTAAACTAATTCTGGAATTTTAGTCCAGCCTGAAGTGGACAAGTGTCCCCAGTCCCCAATTCACAGGCACTTCCCCTTCCCCCATGGTGGCTCCTTGTCACCTCACGGGCACTGGGAGCCTCCCCAGGGAGAAGGGGAAGGGGACAGGAGTTTCCCCAAGGGTTTTATTTCTTTATTTTATCAATATTTGTCAGAAATGATCTTGGTTTTCCAGAGGGTCTCAGTTTGCAAATCTCCAGGTTTCCTGTTAGGAATTCCTATTCACCATCTGAAAAATCCTTACCCCCAGTTAGCTTGGGATTGGTATCCAGCCCTTCCCCAGATCACCCTGTTGCACTGCTGAGTCCTTCTGCTTCCCTTCCCTCTCTGAAATAATAATTTGTGTTTATGTAACATTCCTAAAACTCCTGGGTGAGCATTAGCTGACCCTGCTGAAGACACAGGCATGTTCCTACTCTGCAGATGAAGGAAGGAGGGCAGGAAGGAGGAGGGTAACAAATTTGTGAAGGTCACACAGCAAAGCAGGAGCAGAGCTCAGACTGCAATTCCCTTCTGCTCCTTCCCTCCCTCTCCAGGCACTGGCCCACAGCACTAAGAGTCCAAATTAAGAGATTATAATGCATAATCCACACTGGTGTGCCAAGAATTCTCTAAATCATATTACACTGCCACATAAAACGATGACTCATTTGGTAACACAGCCCACAACCGGTTCCTTTATGTTAAAATTACGTGGACAAGACTGGATTTAAAAAGAAAAAGGCGAGCTTGTTGTGTGTGTAGTGAATGCTGAGTTATAGATGCCTCCATGGATGTTATTTTGGCTGATGCTGAAGGAGCATTTGTGAGCCTGTTTGTTGACAGTGGTGCTCGGGACCAGAGATGCTGACATTCCACTAACAATAATAGGAACTGCCTCTGTTTGTTTCTAAATTGGAAATTCTTCCTTACATGGGCCCAGCCCACCCTCCACCCCCGCCAAAGGAAAGGGCACTCGTCTGGGGCTGCCAGGGGAGCATCTCCCAGCGGGGCTGGAGCTTCTGGGCTGCAGGGATGGCCCTTGTTTGGTCATGGCCAGAAACCCCTCTCGTCCCCACACCCATGGGAGGGGTGGAGAGAAAGCACCTCTGTTTATCCACAGCATGAATTCCATGGCAGAATCAGCCCAGCTGCACCTTTCCCAGGAAAAGATGCTGTCACCAAGTCTCCCTCTTGCTGCAACTGCTGCCTCTGTTCTCCTTGCTCCTCCCTGCATCATCATCCTCGCTGCCACCCCAGCTCCTGCCCTTCCTGGCAGCCTCTGCTGCTGTTTGAGGACTGTCATTACCCTTCCCAAAGCCATTTGGGACGTGGCTGATGTAAGTGACACTGAGCTGTGTTTGCTGCGCTGTGGTTTCACCATTTCCTTTTCCTCTCCCTGCCTGGGCTTTAATTCCTGCAGCTGAGGAATCCGTGGCAAAATCCCTTTCTGCCAGGAATGCCCACATGTTCCTCAGCTCAGAGCTGCTCTGGCATCTTCTCAGAGGTGGCTTTTCCATCCCTGTGTGGCTGGCACATGTCACAGCCACCCTGCAGCACAGAGAACTCTGGCAGGGCAGGGGCTCACTGCTCCTTTGCACGTTTGACCACAGGATCCATCCCTGCAGGCTTCCCTGCCCTGTCTGCACCACATCCCATGGGTCACCTCTGGGCCAGCACCACTGTGCCCTATATTCCAGAAAATGTGGATTAATCTCCCAGCTTTTGGTAAATAAGCCAAATCTCCAGCAGGCACTGAGGGCAAGGATCAGGAAACAGCTTCGATCGCTGCGTGGTCAAGGCCAGTTCAAGAAGCTCTTTGTAAGATTTTCCTACTGTTGTGCTGGAAGCTCCTGCTTCCCTTTGCTTCTTAGAGGGGAAAAAAAAGTCAGAATCAGTTTGTGAGCGTGACCTGTGGAGACCCTGAGCATCCTGTGCTGGTGCTGGGAGCAGGGGAGGGATGGAATTGCTTTCAGCAGTCGGGAGGCGTGGGTGGCACGAGGGCTTTGTGTGCTGCTGGAGGATGCTCTGTACATGCATCCCTCCTAAACAAATACCTCTCTAAGTGTGTATGATGGGAATCCAGGGAACAGCTTTTTTTTTTTTCCCTTTTCCACACGTCTCCAAGTAGGAGAGAGGCTTATTAGTACTCTCCTTCCATAGGCAGGATGCGGAGGCTGGGAAGTTGTGAGACGAGTTACATTTGCTTTTATCAGGCAAATCTGCTCTCTCCTGGACAGTCCCTTCAGCCAGGAGGAGGAGGAGGAGGAAAGAAAGCACAAGGTGCTGGCAGGAGCTATAGGGAGAAGCCCACAACCCCATCGAGCACAGCCACGGAAATGAACTTGTGTCAGGAGGAAGGAATTATTTCCGTGCTGCTGCTTCCATGCTGGATAAAAACCTGTTGAAGAAAATGTGTTGAATGTCACTGGTGTGCACTCAGAGGAACTGCAGTCTCTTGGACACGGTGGTGTTTGCCAGTTGGAAGGGCAGGTTAGGCTGGCACAGTCACCTCACGTCCTTTTCCAGGGCATTTTCCATCTGCAGCCTCTGAGAATTCCCAGGGAGCTCCTGCTAAGCAGGGGAGGGAAAGGGAGGTTTCAAGGTGAGGTGTGATGGAAGGGAAAGCAGTTTGGGCAGTCTCAGAGCTCCAGACAGATGGAGCTGGAAGAGAAATGGATGCTCTGAGCGTCTCCTCAGATTTAGAGTCACGGAGGAAGGAAAAAAGCAGAGCTGAGGGTGCAGGGTGTGAAATGGGAGAAAGCTGGCAGTGCCCAGGCTGTGGAGCAGGGTTGGGCACAGCTCTGCCAGCAGCAGTCTGGTCTTTGGGAAGCACAGATAACACTGGGAAGTCCACAGGATTTCAGTGGAGCTGTGACAGAGAGAGAGCTGGCCAGTTTGAGTGTGGAGGCACAGAACTGGTGTTTGCTGGGAGGCAGCCGGGAGCAGGGGCAGAGCCCGGCTCTGCTGGCCAGGGAAGGCAATCCTGCCCTGAGCTGGGAT
This sequence comes from Lanius collurio, assembly GCA_020086605.1. Taxonomy (NCBI): domain Eukaryota; kingdom Metazoa; phylum Chordata; class Aves; order Passeriformes; family Laniidae; genus Lanius; species Lanius collurio. Next base: position 2,095,383 of record JACBWW010000029.1, on the reverse strand, counting down.
CCAGGATGGGACGAGACTCCCCTCAAGGGCAGGAGGGCTCCCTGCCCCACAGGCAGACAGATTTCTGGGTGTTTTATCTCCCTGTCGCTGGAAGAGCCAAGTCTGTCATTATTTCCTGCCATCTGTTAGAGACACGGATGGCAGCTGCTCCCAGAGATACCTCACATCTCATTTCAGCCCCCAAAACTCGAGCCCCCGGAGGATTTAGGAAGACAATGCAACCCATTTGATGCTGTAAGAAGAGTTGCTCCTCGGGCTGGTAACAATCAGTGGAAATTTAGCTGTTCCTTGTAAGCTATTTACATCCCTGGGAACATTACATTTACACAAATGTGTTTATATGACTGCTAATATTTCCTCTCTTGTGAGAGGCCTGGCCTGTGTGGGTGCTTATAGGAGGGTTTGTGTCAGAACCCTGGCTGTGACAAACCTCAAGGGGAATTCATCACATTTTTGATTCAGAAAGAAATTTGTCTTGCTTTTCCTTTTTTTTTTTTTGGTCCATATTTTAAAGGCTTGGGTACACACCCTGCACAGTGAGATTTAGGAGTGATTGCAGTGAGCTGGGAAGCAGCTGTCTGACATCAGTGGGATACAGAAAGCCTCACAGAGACGTTTTCCTTTGCATAGTATTATCCTGATCAGACGCCTCTGATCCCACTGAGGTGAATTTGTTATGGGGGGCAATGGAAAATGCAGAGGGAGAAGCAACCAAAATGTTGCAGCTAAAAGTGTCCAGTTCTGCAAGCTGGATCCAACTCAGTTTTGTGGCTGCTGCAGAGCTCTGCTCCCAAGTTTGCCAGTGGCTAACCTGTGACCTTGGGCAAATCTCCTGGGTTCTTTGTGGCTCCGTTTCATCACTTATGAAATCAGGATAATGTCACTCACCTTGTCTGCAGAACGGTTTGAGGTCTGGTGATAAAAATTGCTAGGAAGGAGCTTAAGTGATGTTACTGTTTTATATTTATGGGAATGCAGATAGCAAAGCAGGTGACACCCATGTGTGCAGGTCAGGCTGTCCCTGGGGCAGGGAGAGGGGGAGAGAGGGAAGGGGATTTCTTCAGGGGAGCAGCTGTGTGCCAGCCATACAGAAGAAACTGCTGAAGGGTGTTATCAAGAGTTAGCAAAATTTGCTGGAGTGGAAAGAATCTTAAAATGCTGATGAGCTTTCATCTGTGGAGCCTTGGCTGGGCCAGTTGGGTTCCTCTCTGCTTTTCTCCAGGCTGACTCTGCAGTCCCTGCTCAGTGTCTGCTCCTGGCTCTCTTTTAACTCTCTCAGAATGGTTTCTGGGGAGGATGAAAATCCTCCTCGCTGAACCATTTCTCAGGAGCGTTGTTTTGCATTGTGACAAGAAGGTTATTTTAACAAACCCTCTGTTTTTACAATGCCAAGAAGCAGGAGCGTTGATTGCGTTCCTGCAGGCTGCCTCCGTGTCCCAAGGATGTGCATTTCCATTTTATTGTCTTCTATTTTTACCTCCTTTTGGAGAGGAGGAAGGGCTGGGACACCCTTGGGACAGGCAGTCTGTGGGCTGGTGTGGCCGGGGTGTGGCAGGAGGGACAGGGACAGGGCTCGGGAGGTGACACCCAGCCCGCACATGGCACACACATGAGCAACCCCCGGCTGTGCAGAACCGGCTGCTGCCGCCGGCTTTTGAAGGCGAATTTAAGCCCTAAAATAACAACTGCCACTCCCTGCTGAGGGAAAGCAGCCGCGATTAGCGAAGCCTCCCGTTCCGCGCTGTCTGGTGACAAGAGGACTTTCCCCTGTGTCACTGAGGTGACATCGCTGCCCTCCTCTCCTCCCCGAAGAGGAGCGCCGGGCTCCCGCTGCCCTCTGACAGCTCCGGGAGCAGGAGATGTGTGCTAACCTAAGGAGACAGCAGATGGGTGCAGGCGCTTTTAAGAACAGCTGCTGGTGTCTCATTCAATAATCCCATTTTGAACAAATCCATATGATAGCAAAAAAAAAATCATACTGGAAATTAGATTTTTCTGTCCTCTCTCATCTCCTGAGCCACACTTGACCTGTTCAACATGGTCTAGGGATTAAAGGCTTGTTATTTTAGCTGCTCTATAATAGATCAGAGGCTGATGTCTGTCAGGCTGTTGAGCTACTATTCCTTGGTTCTCCCTCTCTTCCCACTTCTTTTGTGTCCCAGGACTTGTGATAGTCCAGAGATGTGACTTCTGCTAAGGGACACGGTGGCTTTTCCCAAAGGTGTCATGAGCCCAAGGTGTTTGTTACGGCACATTTATGCAGCTCTGAGGCTCCCAATTCTCCAGTCTTAAAACTCTGGAAGCTGCCTCAGGGAAGGAGGGCTTGGCACCGTCACTTCTCAGCATCATCACCCCTCGGGCGGCACGAATGTGGCCAGGAGGAGGGAGGGAGCCTTGCTTTCCTCCAGTGGGGCTCTAAACGTGTTTTTTCTGCCTGAGGTCCGAAGGGAAGGAAATTGTGGAGCCGATATTGTCGATGCTGTTGCCTGCGGGCTGAGGTGTCTGTCCTTCGTCACCGTGGTACCGCCGTGCTTCAAACTCATCACGCATTTGGCGACACAAAACTCCCGCTAATTCGCTCAGTTCCCAGGTGGGGAAGCCGTGTCACCGAGATGCAAAGTGGCTTCTCCAAGGTCACCCGCAAGGAAATGGCACGGAGGAGGAAGGAGTTCAGGTTTATCGACTCCCAGTGTCCCCCAGTGCCCCCCACCTTCGGGAAGGTGTTGCTGATGCACGGGTGTGCTTGTGCTACGGGAGAAAGAGGATTTTTTTTTTCCCCGAGGAGGGAGACGCAAAAGGTCTCTCGGGGGTCTCTGACAAAAGGTCTCTCGGGGGTCTCTGAGGGCTCCGGGGAAGAGCCGGGCCCGCGTTTGCCCAAAGCCCCGTCTGGCAGCTCCTCCGATAGGTGCCAGCGGGTGCTCCCCGGAGCTCCACACCCCCGGAGGGGCAGCGGGGCAGGGATGGGGGCAGAGCAGCACATCCCGGAGAGGTACCGGGGCAGGGATGGGGGCAGATCAGCACACCCCGGAGAGGGGCAGGGATAGGGGCAGAGCAGCACATCCCGGAGAGGGGCAGGGATGGGGGCAGAGCAGCACATCCCGGGGACGGGCAGGGCAGCGCCACCCGGAGAGGCACCGGGGCAGGGATGGGGGCAGAGCAGCACATCCCGGAGAGGCACCGGGACAGGAATGGGGGCAGAGCAGCACATCCCGGAGAGGGGCAGGGCAGCGATGGGGGCAGAGCAGCACATCCCGGGGACGGGCAGAGCAGCACATCCCGGAGAGGGGCAGGGCAGCACATCCCGGAGAGGCTCCGGGGCAGCGATGGGAGCAGGGCAGCACATCCCGGAGAGGCTCCGGGGCAGCGATGGGGGCAGAGCGGCGGCACCCGCGGCTCGGGCGGGGCGGCTCCGCGGGGCGTGGCGGGGGCGGGCGCGGAGCGGCGGCGGGAGGCGGGCGCTGTCCATGGCCCTGCGGAGCTCCGGGCGGCCCCGGGCTCCGCCGCGCCGCCGAGCGAGCGAGCGATGGGCAACACGGTGCACAAGACGCTGGCAGGTACCGGCCGGAGTGCGGGGATGCGGGAGGGGGGCGCGTCCTGCCCAGGGGATGCTGCGGGCGAGCGGCGGCAGCTCTGCCCCCCAGCCTCGGTCCGAGGCTCCCCGGGAGAAGCTGAGCGTGTCGGTAATCCCGGGAGAAGCCGGGCGTTTCAGGAATTTTTAAACGTGCTCGTTTTCGGTGATCGCGGCGGGCGGGGATGCTGAGCGCGGGGCACGGCTGCGCCCGCGGGGTGAAGCGGGGCTGAGCCCGCAGCTGGAGCGGCGATTCCCAGCCCTCGGACCGGGTCCTTGGAGGGGCTTTCTGGTTCATTTTCCCTTCTCGTTATATATTTATATATTTTAATCCAACTTTTTAATGGGGAGAGACCGCAGTTGTTGGGAGTCGCTGGAAGAAAACTGCAGTGGGGTCTGAAATTTTCGGTGGGCTGCCCTGGTTTGAAAACTGCCTTTTTAGCCAATTTTGCACTTACACAAGAGATGTACAGATTCTTTTCCTTTGCAAGTTCGTAACTGTGGGGCTTCCCCCCCCCCCGGAGGATCTGTGCATGATAAAAGCAGTTGGTCTCTATAGAATCAACAGTGTTGAATTACCGAGCCCTTGCCAGGCTGTATCTTCAGCTACTTTGCTTTTCTTCTCTTTTCTGCTCTTGCAGAGCTCCTGCATTGCATCCTTTGTACTTCAGGCTCCCATAAATAAAAAGGGTATTATTAAACTTATTTAAAGAAGCAGGAGGACCTATTGAACACATACACGTCTCCCTGTAATCAGCCAGGGAGCTGAATATAGAAATAAAGAGAGGAATAGATTTGCATTTGGATGTGCCGTATATTGTCTTTGCGAAGAGAGGGTGCCTGGGACCTTCAGGGCACAAAAGAAAGCTGCTAGGCTTGTGGTTTAGCTATGAAGCAGTGATTAGATTTCTAGTTGCATCTCCTCTCGTTCTCTGTTACATTTAAATGGGACATTAGCTCCTTTCACAATAAGGAAGTTTTCATTTTTTTAAATACTTCACCAGCTGGCAAATAAAGGCGTCGTGAGGAGTGCATGACCTTGGGGAAAATTTATTTTGTGGGTTGGCTTTTCAGTTGGGGGCACATGCAAAAAACCTGGAAGGGGGGGGGAAGCCATTTTAACATCTTTGGGTCAGCAGAGGTTACCTCAGTCAGGCAGGAACTTCCCAAAGGAAAAATATCTGTACCTGCTGGGCCGTGGGATCTCGCTGGGAGCTCTGTTTCAGAAGGCTGGGAGTTGTACCAGCCCTTCTGCCTGATGCTAGAACAGTCTCTCCTGAGCAGCCTCCACATGCTCAGCCTTACACACGTGAATTTAAAAAAAGGGATGACATCAGCTGCACCGCAGCTCCGTGATTCAGGACTTCCTCGCGGTGCTTTCAAAAGGAGTCGTTAAAAAGGAAAAGTTTGATGGGGGGGAAAAATGAAGCCTTGATTTATGGAAACCTCCCAGCTCAAACATTTGTTCTGGTGGCCTAGAAAATCTCGGTGGTGTCCCTCCAGGTGGAGGCTGTCTGGGAGGATTGCACCGCTGGGGATGGTCCATTTGCAAACGTTTGTCAAATTGCGCAAGGCAAAGCTATGCAGAACACTTGAATGCCTTTGCTGAGGGCTGGATGATGCTGGAAATGTGTCTTTTCCCCAAATTCAGTTTGCTTTTAACAAGAGTAATGACAGTCCAAAGGAGCTGTTAACCTGTGGCTGCAGAGGAGCTTTTGGATGTTTGCAATTTGGAAGTTTATAAACGTCTTTTGTCGGGTTGGACCCCATTCAGCAATTTTTCATATGAAATTGAGTTTCAGATGGATCGTTTGTCTTTCATTATCCAAATGGCATTGCAGAGGGGAAGCAGGTTTAGAGCTGTTCTTGGAACGGTCCTTTTGAGAATTAGAAAGTTTTTCCGGAAGACTGAGTGGTTGGATGAAATCCTATTTATAAATGCAAGGGCTGTTTAGAATTACTCAAAGATTATCAGTCAGAATTAGGTCTTTCCTTTTCTTGGTCCAAAATGCACCTCCTTCTTCACCCTGCAGACTGAGCAAGGCACTTTCCCTCTCATTTTTCCTAACAGAGGAATTGCTCTCTGTCCCATGGACTGAAGAAACTTAATAAAACCCAACCAAACAGAACATCTTCAAACTGAAATTTGCTTGCTTGTGTTAAATTGATCCACTGTGGAATCACTTCTGTTTTGTTCACCATAAATAGCTTAAGGTAGGAAAAGCCTTTTCAATGAAATCAAATGTAGAGGGAACGTGGAGGGATCTGGCTCCTGGAAAAACCAAACAAGCAACAATTCAGGTTTTATTTAGAAAGGGCAATGCTTCTCTCAAACAGCAGAATTCAATTTTCAATCCTATTGAAGACAATTCATTTTTTTACCTTTGTCCAAATGTGCTTGAGCAAACCGTGCTGGTTGCACGTTTTAAATCCTTGCCCAGCCTCATCCGTTCCTCCCCACATTTCCATGGAATGATACAAGAGCACAGGCTATGGGTGCGGGAGGAATTTGTGCCGGGAGCTTGGGAAACTCCTGTTTGCCAAGGACCCGCTGGTTAACACACAATGGACCCGGGCTTTGTCAAATTAACAGCGAGGTTCCAACCGGAGCGGCACTGAAATGAGTAATGAGGCTGTGGCTAATGAGAGGCAGCTTCTATATTTGAACGGGCTGAGGAGGCATTCGAAGGGAAAAGAGCTGGGATGTGTCAGATACGCTTAACAACAGGCCTGAGGTGCTGCTGGAAGCCGTCCTTATCTGGGTGACAGTTAAATGACACACGACATGACACGGATGCTGCCTCTGGGATGCTCCGGGAGCGGCGCCGGCGCTCCCGCATCTCCTGGAGGAGGATCTCCCACTGCATCTCCAGCCCAGGCTGGCAAGTCACGCCTGGATGTCGCTGCCCCCCTGCTCCCCTCGCCTCCCCGGGGTGATTTGTGGGCAGGCAGGAGGGGATTGTTGGCTCCTGAGGCACGCCGTGCTCTGGCTCCTGCAGGTGCTGAAGTCCTGTGCAGCGCTGCTGGTGACTGGCAGCAACTGGGCTGGCCTGCAGAGTGGCCTGAGGGCTGCTGGTTCCGGGGGATTCCTGGCTCTGTGCCTGGTTTCCTGTGGGGCTGCACAGGGAATTGCTCTGGAGTTGGGGTGAGAGAGGCAGGAAGCAGCACAAACCACCCTGGTGTCGTGGATGGGGCTCCTTCCTCCATGGGACTCATTTCTCCAGGCTGTTTGCTCTCCTTGGCACACACAGGGCTCAGAAAATGGCTAATAACCAGTGTGAGCAGGAAGATGCCAGGAGTTCAGCAGGGCAGGCTTGGGAGAGGGGAAAATCCCCCTGATGCATGGAAACCCTTCTGAGGAGCAGTGTCCTGGAGGCTGGGACAGCAGCAGTGTCCCCGTGGTGACAGGGTGGGGGAAGGTGGGCAGCTGCTGGGACACCAGGGCGGGCAGGAGGCACTCACCCTGCGAAGGACTTTCCAGTTGGGATCCAGTTGTTGGTCCTGACCCAAATAGGGGCATTGGTATTTAACAAAGGAGCCAAATTCCCTTTTTAGAATCTGGCTGGGATCTGATTGCTGTGCTTCTCCCACAGCTTTCCTCACAACTGCAAGGAATACCAAGTATGAGTGGCATTTGTGTCTGGTAAACACGAGGGAGAATGGGGCTTGTTCTGGTAGAAGTGACTTCGTTACAAGAAATGATTTTGTATTCTTAAGGAAAAGGCTTCTAATCATTAACCCGCTCCCAACAAGGCAGAAATCCCAAGTTTAGACCTTCACCAGGCTGGTGCTCCCATCTGCCAAGCGAAACAGGGATGGCTGGAGGGTCCTGGTTACAGCAGAGCAGCAGGAATTTACAGCTTGTGGGTTAAAAATGACATTTCTGTGTATTCCTTTTCAAAATACTGATTCACTTCTCTTCTAAGAAATGAGGAGCAAAGTCCACTCAGTGGGAAAAGATTTCTCTGCCTTTTCCAGGGGCTAAAAGGAGCACTTTTGTTTAGATTTGTTTTCTGGTCCCTCCTCCCTCAGTGGTTAGTGATGCACTGTGGGAGGAGTTCTTGTATTTGTCAGGAGTTCAGTAAATTGTTTGATTTGGCTCCAGTCTCACTTGAAGAAAACTACAAAATACCACTTCAGGTTGTTCTGGTTTGAGTGAAAAAGGTACCTGTTCAGACCAGTTTTTGGTTTGGGTTTGGTTCAGTGCTGATCAACACTGACTGCAGGTGTTAATCCAGCCCTATTTTGCCTGTTTTTCTGCATCCTTTAGGCTGGGAGTTGAGGTTTTGAGAGTCTGTCACTGATTTAGATGACTCCCCGTGTGACCTTTGAGCAAGTGGCTTTATCACAGAGTTGCTTTGAATGTAAGGAAGGTAGGAAACCCTGCCTCACATGGGGCTACGAGAGTTAATTAACTATGAAGCATCTCCAGGAGGAGGGTCATAGAAGTGGAAAAAAAAAAATATATACATATATTGGTTTGCTGCTTTCTTAGCAGCCTTTTGCTTTTCCACTCTCCAAAAGGAAACCTGTGAAGCTGCTCAGCCTTCTGTGTGATTTAGAGCTGGAACAGATTGATTGTGTACTGAGGACTCTCTTTAACCACTGTGCATGCCCCAAACCCCGCTGCAGCCAACTGGCACGATGGATCCAGCGCTGCCTTTGGCACCTTGGCTGTGGGGGCTGGAGGAAAGGCTGTGCTCCACTCCAGGCAGGCATCCCCTCCCAGGCCAGTGTTAAATGGAGCTGTGTCACTGCCCGTGGCCCATGGGCTGTCACACACACACAGCACAGTGCCAAGTGTGTCATTAAATCAGAGCTTTGCCTTGCTCTCCACTGGGTAGTGCTGGGCAGGTGCCCTCTCTTCTCTTTTACTGTTTATGCTCCAGAGGGGAACTGCTTTGCTCAGAGGTCTGGCAAACAAACAGCACTTTCCCCCTTTTTATTCCTATTTATTTCTTCAGATAATTGCTGCAGGCCAGGAGGACCTGTGTTGTCACTGTCTCACCCTCCTGCAGATGCCTAAAATCGCACCCCACGGTCTGTGTGTGTGGGGAAAACCCTCGGAGAGCCCTCCTGGCAGGCAGAGGAAATCGCTGCTTCCCAGCACTTATGGTTTGACAACCTATGGGAGTGCTTAAGGATGTTTAAGGCAGTGAGGTTGGGATGTGCGGGCACTCCTGTTTGTTTGGCAGGGGAAGGATGAGTCACTTGCGAGGCTTAGGCCGGGTTTCTCTCCCCATCCTAGCGAGGATCCTCCCGGCATGTCACATCCCCTGCCTTTCCAATCAGGAATGCACATGATAAGCACCTCTGTCCCCCTGAGCCCCGGTGGATTTAGCAGCCGAGCTCCCCGGGTTCTGGAGCTGAGCTTTGGGGCAGTCAGTGTCCTGCAGCAGGGTTTGCCTTGAAAGGAAACATTTTCCTTCTCCTCAGCATCCCACTGTTTACAGAGCCTATCTGTGCTGCTCAGCAGCTAAATTAGGAGCAGGCTTTCCTAAGGTGGAGCGTGCACGTCACCGAGATGGATGTGGTGGGTTCAGGAGAGGAGCAGGAGGCAAATTGGCAGCACCAGGCAGGGGCAGAGTGAGGGAGAGCCCAGGGGCTGCTGGCTGGGGTGGCTTCATGTGCTGCAGGATGGCACCAGGCTGGGTGAGATTCCCTGAAAGATGTGCCAGGTCCCATCTGAACTTCCCTGTGGGGAAGGTGTGTGTGATCTCCTCCATCTCTTCTCTTTGTATTGGTGCCTTAGGTTTTAACTTTTATATTTTTCATATTCTGTACTGCTTAGAATATTTAATTTAGAATATATAAACTATAATATAATAATAATGAAACGCGGACGGCTCA
>JACBWW010000029.1:2035283-2075995 GCA_020086605.1 Lanius collurio | reverse complement strand
TCTCAGACTGCCTTCACAGCTTAGCAGAGAAGTCTGCATTTTTAAAAATCTCAGCTAAGAAGGAGGCATCTTTTTTTTTTTTACTGGGATGTTTTCCTGTGTTTCTGGACCAGAACTGTACTCTTTTTTTTTTTTTTAACTTTTTTTTTAACTTTTCCCTTTTTTTTTTTTTTTTTAATTTGTTTCTGAAGTATTTAGAAAAAAAGCCACAGCTTATTTGTCTGAATATTAACTAAAACAGCCAACAAAATATGTGGTGTTATTGTACAGGTTGGACTGAACACGAGTTGAGCGAGGTCATCAGCTCTTCAGATCCCCTGGAAAGAGAGTTTGGCCAGCACTGAATTTACTTGAAATCTCCCTGCTGGGACAGTGCTGGCCTGAGGCACCAGCCCACCAGCACAGCCCCATAAGAGTTCCCAGTGCCACCAGTCCCACTGTCCCTCAGCCTTCCCTGGCAGAGGAGCAGAGCTGTGCTGTCCCCCTGATTTAATTATAACCAGTTATTACCGTTGCTCTGCCCTGTTTTGGATTCTTTACATACTGTTTTGGAAAAGCTTAGTGGGATTGCAGCCTTTGTATATATAAAATATAGGATGATTGAAGACCTGGCCACTGCTTTATTTAGCTTCCTCATCCATGCATTCCTCCCCAAGCATTTTCCCCTCCTGCTGCCAGATCACTGTTTAAATTGTGTGTAAATAGAAAAGAACTGTTAAAAGATGCTGGAAGCAGGGCTTACAGTGAAGAACACCTTCCTAGAGGCCTTTCCCCCCTTTTCCTGGGGTGTTTGGCTCTGTTAGGACACATCAAAAGCCCTGTATGGGTGCCACTGTTAAAGCTGGGTATCCATCTCTGTTTGGACTGGAATAACTCCACTTTTTTTTTTTTTCCTTTTAAACTGAGTTCTTTGGAGTGTAGAGAAGTTGTAATTAGGAGGAGAAAAAAAGAGGCCCTTAGAACCACTATGAAGAGAGATAAAGACAAAAGAGACTTCTGTAAAGATGAGGAAGCAAAGCAAAATAGCAGCTTTGTTCCTTTTATCTTGAGGGGGTTTTTGGGAAAAGTTGAAGGTGGAATGAATGGCCAGGCTCTCTTTCCTNTCTGATCTTGGTGTGAGGAATACTCTGATCTTGGTGTGAGGAATACTCTGATCTTGGCTGTGCAGGGGGATCAGTCAGGGGCAGGGATGGGTCTCACACAGAGAGAACCATGGGGTGGCCTCCAGGGGCCAGCAGCACTCAGGGAGACAGGAGGGTTTTGGAGTGTCTTGGGTTGCTCTTAGGCTGTGTCTGTGGCCTCAGCTTGGACCTCATTTCTATCTGAATTTAGTAAATCTAAGCAGGACCCAGCCACCCCAGAGAACACGAGGGTTTTGTTCACTTCTCTGCCCCTCTCTTCCCATCTTGGGGTCTCCAGCTGTGTTCATTCCTCCCAGACCAGTCTTTCCAGCCTGAAGTGTTGCGTATTTTAATGCTCTCTCTGCTTTCTGGTGCACATTGCCTGTTTCTAGAAAACAACAAAAACAATAAATCATGGAAATAAATCTCTTAATCCTCGACTGACAATCACTGAGCACTTAGATTCGGAAAATATTCCCTCTTCCAACCTAGTGATGATCATTTCCAGCCCAGCATTCCTCAGAAACCATTTGTGGAGCTGCTTTAAGAGCCGTCAGCTGCTCACTTCTCGCTGCCTTTGGTCACCTCCCAAAACTCTGCGATGGACTCTGAGAAGACAAAGTGAGCTGAGCAGCCCTCTGCTCTCCCCAGGCTGAGCTTCATGTTCTAAAGAAGGTACCACTTTTGCAGGACCATAATACATCACCTCAAGGGCAGGGGTTTGCTCTGGTGCTTTATGAATTCGTGCATGTTGCACATGCAGCTGATTAGGGAGAGCACAGCCCAAAAATCCCCACCAAGAGCTACAGTGAGAGTGGCTGACTGATCATTCCTGACAAGATGTTTTTATCTGTAGCCAGTAGCCAAAAGTTCCAGCGAGTTTTGCACGATGACTTTCAAATCCCTGACATCTCTCGGCGCTCTCTGGCTCGGGCGCGCAGCCTTGGGAGCGACACGAGCCAGGGCTTGGGTGTCGAGCCCATGGAACAGCTCACAAGGAGCTGTGCCATTTCCAGGCCTCCTCATCCATCACACAGCTGCTTTCATCGCTTGCACTGAAGGATTTAAGCAGGGATTATGGCATGAACCCTGCCTTTCCTCCATCCCGCTCGCTCTGTCTCTCATTAACCAGCTCTAAGAATTTGTTACTCGAGTTGCAGACTCATTGACCCAGATTCCCTAATAATGCAGGGAAGAGGAGATTTTTTTCCGTGCTTAATCGCTGGCTTCTGTGTAAACTTGGTGTTATTTATATGCAGGAGGACTAAAAGACTGTAATAAAGATGGGGCCAACTTTGCAGCAAAATTCCTGCGTGCCCAGAGTGAGAGAGGCAGAGGTGAGTGTGGGTGGGTGTTCCCATCCTTGCAGCCCCAAAGGAGCATTTTGGGGAGCAGCCCCTGCTTTTACAGCCTGATTCACCTGGATTGGTTTAGCTCAGGGCTCCCCACTTCGCTCTGGAAATGCCTCTCCATCAAAGTCATGCACTGGCTTGCTTTGTGGCATGTTTGATTTCTTCTGCACCAAGAGCAAAGCCAAGCAGAAGGGCTGGGAGAGTATTCCTGCCTGGCTCTCCTCAGCCTTTGGGGCTCTGTGATCCCTTCTAGGTCATGGAGGATTTGCCATCAGCACTTTCCACTCGGAGCAGAGCTTCTGTCATGGTTTATTTTCTGCCTGAAGCCAGCTGGTGGTTCCTGGGAGGGAGACATCAGAGTTTCAGCTGCACTCCCCATCTTTTGGCTCCAGTGCTGCTGCCATGAGGAGATGTTGGGATAACACCAGGAGAGCTGAGCCTTGGTCTTGGCTTTCCTTTCAGGGCACCCATTCTTTTAGGGGATGTGGCTGAACTTTGGTATGAGCTCCTCACTGCCAGAAAAGGGTTTGAGTTGAAAGGAGCAGCAATGCAGGAGCTCTTTTCCTGAGGGCACGGTGGGAGACAGGAGGTGGAACCTGGAAAATACTGCAAGGTCCAGCTGGAGTTGCCTGTGTTTGCTGGTTTGAGGAAAAAGGATCAGAACTAAAGGATTTTGCCTAATGCTGTTGGCAAATACCTCTCTGTTTTCATGGAGGAACACCTAGAAGTCCAGAATAAATATGTCATTAGCCCCTGCCTGGAAAAAAGATGGATTATAGCATTTTATTAAAAATCCCCCATAGAATGTTTGATTTCAAGCATTAGAGGGTTTTCTTGTGGAGACAGGGATGACTTGATTTTGTGAGCTGAAGTCAACCCCTGTTGTCTGCCAGGGATTTTTCTGAACTGTTCTGCAATGAGAAAGGATGTATATCCACGAGATATTTGCATTGAGAGTTATCTCAGCGCCACAACACAGCTTCTTTTAATGAAAAAAGTGACTTTTGTCTGTCTTTCCTCCTCCCCTCCTTTCTTCAAAAGGAAGCCTTTCTTCAAAAATGTCCCATTTCCTGTAATTCATCACAGGCTTTTCCCCTTAACACCTCAATTTCTCTATCACTTTCTTGCAAATGAACCTTTTCTGAATTCCCTGGAAGTTTGTTTCAGGTTAGAGGACCATCAGAACAGGGCTCCAGACTGCTCATGCAAACCATGGGAAGTTACATGGGGGGTTATTTATTAATTGGATTTTTCAATGATTGAGCCAGCAGGACATCCAGAAATGAGGCAGATTTTTTTTTTGTTGGATTTGGTAGCCCAGCTTTCCAAATCCACACCGTTGAGCGTGGAATAGGCCACCCCAGTGCTTCCCACAGAGCTCCCTGACATATTTTCTGTATTTAAAATAAAAAAGAAATAGATGTCTAGACAGCACACTAAATTTATATGTGAGCAGATTTGTATCCCTTGTCCTCAGAAGCTGAGATCGTGTCAGAGCAGAATCCTGTTCCGTGTTGCTGGGGATGTTTGGGATCTGCAGGAAGAGCCTCCCCTGCCTCTTCCAGCCTCTTCCAGCCTCTTCCAGCGGGGATGCCGTGGGCTGAGGACCGTGCTTTGACTGGAGCACACTGGGATTGACTGGGATTGACTGGGATTGACTGGGATTGACTGGGATTGGGGGCTGTTTCCAGCCGCTCGCTGTTGCGCTGTGGACTCGCCCTTCTTGTCCCCAACCTGTCCGGGTTTCCCTGTCACCAAGCCAAATCCTGCCCCTGTCTGCAGACACCTGGTTGAACGTTCAGCAGCACCAGCCCCCCAGGATCTGCTGTGGCAGGAGAAGGTTCCATTGCTGCAGATAAAGCAGAGCCCACCAAGATAAGCCGTGGGGGTGTGTGGTGGCTTCCCTTTCGCTGGGCTCGAGGCTTGAGACGTGGATTTCAGGCTGTGAGCTGCTGCCTCTCCCCTGAGCTTTTCAGCCTCTCCTCTGAACCTTTCAGCCACTTCTCTGAACCTTTCAGCCACTTCTCTGAACCTTTCAGCCACTTCTCTGAACCTTTCAGCCTTTCTCTGACCGAGGGCAGGCCCCGCTCCCACAGCATGGGCTCTGTCTGCTGCCAGCTGGGGACGGTCCCAGTAATTCTCCCTCACTGTACCCACTGCACATCCCTGTTGGGCACCAAACTGCCCCGTGCCATCCTGTGGGTCTTTTGTCATGGATTTACTTGGGAAAGGCCCTCAGGAAAGGGCTGTGGGAGCCAGGGAATGCGTTTGGTGCAGACCATGGATTTACTGGTGACGCATCACGATGGCAGCGCTCTCCTCCTCCTGTCAGGCTGCTCTTGCTGTAGCTCCAATCTCTTTGAACTTTATTCCCTTCTCCCCCTTTTTAGGGGTATTATTCCTGCCTGGCTTGTCAGGGCAAGCAAAGACAGGATGGATGTGGCTTGAGGTCACTCCCCAGCTGAGCAGCCTCCTCCATCCCATGCCCCTGGGAGAGCAGCAGCCTCAGAGAGGGCTCTGGAGCTGAATTTTGCCTGCTGCTGTCAGTGGGATTACAGTGCTGCTGCAGACCCGGGGCTGTGAACAAATGGCTGCAAAAAAAATGTTTATTTTTAGAACTGGAACCATGATAAATATGTGGAATTTGTCCAGGGTCTGCCTGCTGTACCTTTTTGAAATGCAAAGTGCATGTCTGTTAAAATACCTCTCCAAAGGTCAGCATAACCTCCAGAATGAGTGTGCTGGCCTTTTGGAAAGCAGGCAGAGCTTCAGATGAGAACATGGGCCCCCATAACCCAAATCTGCCTCAGTGCCATCTGACACCACAAAGATGTGGATGGAAATGCTGCCTTGCCAGAAGAGTCTATCCTTCAGGTTTTGGTGAGGAGCCTCAGACCATTCCTCACCCTTCACTTCAGCTTTTCCTTCCCTTTTCCTGACTTTTATATTTGCTCGTGTGTTTGAGGGACGTGCTGTGAGCGTCTTGTTCGAAACTGGTGAGAGTGGGGATGGAAGGTGGAAAACTCAGGAATTAAAGGAGGGGTGGAACCTCAAGGCATCCCTCAGGGGGATCCAGCGGGTTTGTGTCCCCTGTGATGGTGCAGCCAGGGATTGAAGTGTTTGAAAACCTTACATTTTTCAATCCTTTTAGCTCCCTGTGAGGTGGAGGAAGAGTGTTACTCTCTTTTAGACAGGGAAGGGAGGCAGAAAGAGAAGAAACTACTTGCTCCCAAGTGTTGTAGGAATCTCGCAGCTGAAAAGAAAAAAAAAAGAGTTGGCGTAGCTCTTCACTGCCTGTCAGGCACCCTGGGGTAGGGTGGCACCTCTGCCAGGAGCCTGGCTGTCTTCATCCCACCTTTTGGGTGGGAATGCACAGCCGGGAGAGGCTTTGGAGCAATAGCAGAGGGACCGAAATGCGATCCAAGCTGTGGAAGCCGAGCTGCAAATTAGGGCAATTCAAAGGCACAATTGGAAGGCACAAACATCCTGTTGAGTCCCCGGCAGCACCTAATGAGCAAAGCACATGCTCCAGCTCAGCCCCAGGCGTGTTCCAGTGGGAAAACTCTGCCTCCCTGCCTCGGGTTATGTCAGGCCTTATTCCACCAGCAGGTGTTCACGTGAAGGGGGGGAACAGCGTTATAAATAAATTATCCATTAATTTCCGTCGGGTGCTTTTCCTATTGTTTAGCCACAATATGCTTTCCTGTTTTTTTTTTTAAAGAAAAACCAAAACAAAAAGGGGCAGACCCTGACCCCAAGTTCCCCTCTGGCAGGGTGGACCCAAAGCTGTGTTTGAAGTGGGTGCCAGTGTCATCGTTGTCCTGTCACTCGTGCTGGTGGCATTGGCACTGCCACCTCAGTCCTTTGTGCCTTCTGAGAGGGCAGAAGAAGAGAAGAACCTGCCTTGGTGCCAGGGGCATCACATCCCTGGCAGGAGCCTTTTCTCCATCAGGTGGCTGTGGGAGCAAGGCTGGTGCTGCACTGAGGTTGGAAAAGAGGGGATTTTAGGGATAGCAGAGAGGAGGACAAAAATTCTCTTCCCTCCTTCTTTCTCCTGGCCAGCACGAGGACATTGAGGCCGTGGTACTTGCAGCAACAGGGGGGGTTGTTTTTAACCATTTTAGAAACAAAAAGCAGCTCAGTGGGTTATAAAATGAGGATCTCTCTGCCAGGGGAGGCTGTTGTCGAGTCAGGCAGGGTGTGAGGTGGCACTGAGCCCACCCAGTCCCACAGGAGCCCCTTGGGATCTGTCCCAGCTCTGCTGGACCCACATCCCAGCTGAACAGCACAAAGGCTCTGTGAATCCACATGGAGAACAGGGAGCTGTGTAGGGAAGCAAGGCCAGGAGAGGGCTCATCCTGCCCTGTGCTGGCTGGGTCCCTGCTTGTCCCCGCTCAGGAAGCCCCAGTGCAGGCTCCCTCCCAGCAGCACCGTGTGGCAGGCACGCTGACAGGCACACACATGGAGCAGCACCCACATGAGCCACGGGTGGGCTGTGCTGGGAGCAGCCATTTCTGCATTTTAGCTCCTCAGCAGGCAAGGAATGAGATTTCTCCTGGAAATACACAAAGAAATGCCCCTTCCTCGGGAACCCTCCTGTGCTGGGACAGTGCTGGGGGATGCCTGGCCTGCAGAGGTGCTGTGCTGGGCAGGGGGATTGAACACCTGGGAGGGATTTTCCCTTCCCCATCTGCTCCAGGGCTCTTTCCACAGCCCTGGCATGGAATTGGCACCCTCCCTTCACTGGTGTGAGAGCAAGGATGTGTTAATTTACACTGGTGTATGACAGGATTAACCATTCCATAGCGGCTGTCACGTGCAGGACAAACCAAGAGACAAAACACCTTCTGATTGTTATTTTTATCTTGCTGCAAATGGGAGCTTTCTGCCTTCGTAGCCCTTTGACTCCTGTTCCAGATGCCTGATTTGAAGGGCTAAGCCTGTGCTCAGATCTTGCTGCAACCTCTCTTCTCTTTGCTCAGTGTCTTAGTGCAGGTCCCAGCCTCTTGCTGCCCTATCTGCTCAGGTTTTGCTTGCAGAAAAAGCTGCCACCGCCAGAGCCCTCCTGCCAACTCACCCAGCTGAGCTCCCAGGATCTTCTGGTGGGTTTTTTCCAACAGAGGAAAGCGCCAGAAAATCCTTCCCTTTTCACAGAGCAAAGCCCGGGGTTACACACAGGGAGGAAGCAGCTTGAAGGAAGGGCCTGGCAGGCAGCTGCTGAAGCTTCAAACGTGGCTAAAAAGGAGTTCAGAATGAATGTGAGCGTGTGATGGGGTTTGATATTTTACAGGATGGCTTTGGGCACTCAGGATGTGTTCCATTTTTGCTTTAAAAACCAGCAAAGCCAGGTGCAGAGAGAGGAGCTCGGAGAGGTGGAGTGGGTGGGGAATGGGGAGACCAAATTGCCTGGAACACCACAGTGGTGGTGGGAGCCCAGGTCCTGGAGCAAGTCCTCACATGCTCAGGGATATGCAAAAGAGATTGTCTCCACCTCAGGGAGCTTCTAGCTAAGGTTTAAGATTAAAAGTTGAGCTTTTTTTCATTTCTGCTTCATGCCTGTGAGAACTTCACTTTAGGCTCCAAATCTGCTTTTCTTGAAATCAGTCTCAGAATTGCTATTGACTTTAAATGCTGCAAGATCTCACCCATCAATTCTCCTTCTCCCATCTGTAAAACGAGGATGGCAGGATTTCTGTGCCATCTGCGGTGCTGTGAAGCTGAAAACAATCCTCATTTATAAAGTGCTCTGAGCTCAAATGGGAGGTTCTGGGTAAAGGCATGGCTGTGCAGGATGAAATGTTCCTGAATGTGCCAGTTGCATCTGGTATCTGAGCTGGGGCTGGGCTGAACGTTTAGGAAGAACAATCTCGTGATGCAGAGGTGCTCCAGCTGCTGAATGTCTTGGATTATTTGTGTTGGTCAAAAGTTCCTGTTCATCATTACAAAACCAGGGCACAGAGGAGCTGTTGGCTGCACATCCCACAAAAATCTCTTTAGATCTGGAGCATCTCTGACTTTTAACAGCCACAATCCTCAGAGCTCCTGTCTCTGGCCCCCATGTGAGTTAACAGCACGTGCACTGCAAGGAGGAAACTCGGAGCCACAGGTGTTGTGCTTTTCCGAGGGCAATAGGAAGCAGCTGATGGGAACAAAGGATGTTCCTTCCCATGCAGCTTTGCAGGGAAGCTGCCTGGCCTTTCCCTGATAAGTGTTTGCAGAAAGCTGAGGGCCAAACCGGGCCAGCAAAGAGCAGGTTGTGGCTAAACACGCTGTTTTAAGGTGAAATATTTTAGGTGGCATAAATCACGCCCAGCTGATCCAACACCTGGCTCGGGCCAAGCCCTCCTGACAGCTGTGCTTTGTCCTTTTGCAGACACGAGCCACCAGACCCGCTCGGTGTCCAGCCGGCCCTACTACAGCTTGCCCAACAGCAGCCATGAGAGGCGCTCGGTGCTGGCCATGGCGGAGCCGCCGCGCTTCCACTCGCAGGCCAAGGGCAAGAACGTGCGGCTGGACGCGCACTCGCGCAAGGCCACGCGCAGGAACAGCTTCTGCAACGGCGTCACCTTCACCAACCGGCCCATCCACCTGTACGAGAAGGTGCGCCTCAAGCTCGTGGCCGTGCACCACGGCTGGAGCGGGGCCCTGCGCTTCGGCTTCACCATCCACGACCCCTCGCAGATGAGCTCCGAGGAGATACCAAAGTACGCCTGCCCCGACCTCGTCACCCGCCCCGGCTACTGGGCCAAGGCTCTGCCGGAGAGGTTTGCGGTCAGGGACAATATCTTGGCCTTCTGGGTGGACCGGCATGGGAGAGTCTTCTACAGTATTAATGATGAGGAGCCAATCTTGTTTCACTGTGGTATTAAAGTGTCCGGGCCTCTTTGGGCCCTCATAGACGTCTATGGAATTACCCACGAAGTGCAAATCCTAGGTAAGTGTGTCTTTGGGCCTCTGGGCTGCTCTTCTGGTTGCTCTTTCTGGTGCTGGAGGAAAGATGCATGATCTGTGTGATCATTTCTATGGGACACTTCAGAAAATTAATTTGCTGTTGGTTTTGTACCTCCAATTAATCATTTTTCTTCTGCCAGCAGTAGGGATGCAGAAAGAAATCTATTTCAGAGATGGCAGTGATGGAAAGTCCTAAGGCTGTGCATTCTGTGAAGGGATAAAAGGAAATCTTTACCTGTAACTCCACTCAGCTTTCTCTGAGCTGGATGTGCTGCTGTGCCATGGAAAAACATGGAGCAAGGTCTCAGGGACTGAGGAGACAAAAAGGACCAGTTCTGACTTGGTCTGGCCCTTCCCAGCTACCAGTTACTGCCAGTCCATTGGAAAACCACTGGTCATGGCCCAGGAGTTTCTTGGAGCCCTTCCCCAGCCCCTCTCTCCGCTCTTGGCCATGGTCCCACCCAGGCTGGCAGTTTGAGGGGCTGTGTTTGCATTGTGACCCTTCCCTGGCACAGGGACATCACTCCAGACCCCTGGAATCAGGTGGGGTCTGGCTGATTTACAGCCTCACCCTTAGGGAGGGCTGCAAGAGGGGGTGAATCTGTTCCCCTCAGCAAGCCCAGCTGATGGCCAAGGAATGATTTTCCTTTCATGGCTTTTACAGCATTGAAATTTCCAATGAATTCAGCATTAGATGGAGTGTTTGAACTGGGCTACACCACAGGGAACACTTTTAAAATCCAAGAGAGTTGCCCTTTCCCAGAGGCTCCTGGGAGCCAAAGCCAGCTGCACCTGCCCGAGGGGATGGTGCTGCCAGCCTGGCACGGAGCAGGCACCAGGGATGAGCTGTGGAATGGTGAGCCCAGAGGGCAGGCAGCTCCATCACACATCTTTCTGAATGGTACCAATTATTTTATAGGCGAGAAGGCCACACATAAACAACGCTTTTCCCTGTCTGCTGTGTCTCAAATGTGTAATTAAACCTCACCAGCAGCTTGTCCTCTAATTGCGGTTGCGACACACTCCAGCCTCTGGTGCTCGTCACAGAGGAGGAGTGTTTGCTCTATTGGCCAAGGCAGCTGCTTCACCAGAGCTCTCCTTTCTCTTCATTAAATTGGAGATTGAAAAATAAAATGCAGCTCCTTTCTGCCCCCCAGCCCCAGCCCTGCCTGCAGCACCCAAGGGTTCCCAGTGGAAGATTCAGGCTGAGAGCACCTGTGCTCTGATGGGAGTGGGGTTTTTTTTTATTAAAATACCAAACCCCACAAACTGCCCCAGGAATCAGGGCCATGCTCAGCCATCTGGGGCACCAGGGGACCCAAACTCCTTGCTTGAGTGGTGGTGTCATAGAGGATGTGCTTGTCTCTGCCTCTTCCTCCAAAAATGCTGCAAGTTGAGAAAATTGTGAAATATAGCTCCAGTTCTGAGGCACAAAATGCCTCTTTCAGCATCATGAAATCACAGAATGGTTCGGGCTGGAAAGGACCTTAGAAATCATCTCATTCCAACTCCCTGCCATGGGACACCTTCCACTATCCCAGGATGTTCCAAGCCCTGTGCAACCTGGCCTTGGACACTTCCAGAGATCCAGGGGCATCCATCATGAAGCTTGGATGTGTCTGACTCCTCTGTGGGAGCATTTCTTGCCAGACACGCCGTGCTGGCTGAGCAGGAGCTGCTCCAGCCATCAGCCCACCACAGTGGCCTCTCTTTCCTGCGCTGCTGAGAGAGGCAGGTTCTGCTTTGCAGCTGCTGGATGGATTTGGGTGTTTTTCCTTCTTTGCCAAAGGCCTGGGGATTCTCTCCTCCAAGCAGCAGGCAGTGTTGGTGCTGGGCTGCTTCAGCCCTCTCCATCTCTGGGAAGACCAGGAGTCATTCACACAGACTCTTAAATTCCACGTGCTTTGACTTTGCTCAGTGGGTTAAACCCCTCAGAGTGAAGCGTCCAGGCTGCCCCAGGCAGAGCTGGAGGTGGAAGGGGGAACATTCCCAAACTTTCCCACACCTTCCATCACCCCCGAGCCTGGCATGGCCTGAGTGAAAACCTGGGAAATTAATTAAGGATCAACATCCTGACTTTCCCTTTGCTGTGAAAAGGGTAAACAACTTTCTGCTGTAAAGGCTTTCTAACACCTGCAGGAAGCAGCTTTTGTGACAAGCTCTCCATTCAAAACCTCTGCAGGGCTGTGAACACCCCTGAGATACGAGGCTTGAAATGACCTCTCTTGGACACATCTGTGCCTGGACACAGGTGTAAGGCAATGACAAGGAGTGTGGAAAGAATATCCATTCATCCTTGTGTTCCTTCACCCCTCACTTGTGGATTTGTCTTGCACAAGACCTTGAGACAGAAAAATACTGAGACATTGTCTTTTTTTTTTACCTCAAAGCTATGAGACCCTTCTCTCAGAAAGCTGAAGGACCATGCTGGTTTACAGCTTTTCCCAGTTCCCCAGTGCAGGGAACTCCCAGATCCCACAAGTACTTTGGAACACTTGTTTCTCCTTGGCTGGTGCCAAGATGCAGCCACTCCTCTGCCTGCTCCACGCGTGACTCTGCACCAGGAGCTGTTCATTAGTGGTTGACCTGTGGCTGATTTTTTTCCTTTTGGAGGAGCAATAATAATGGTAAGCACAAAAGCAGGTGGTTTTCTCTGGACTAACGCCTCTGTGCCTGGGTTTCTCTCACAGACAGCATGTTTGCAGAGACCATGAGCACTGCCCGGCTCAGCAGCGCCCGGCTCAGCACCTGCCTTCCCCAGAGCAACCACGACTCGGCCAACTTCAACAACAACGAGCTCGAGAACAACCAAGTGGTGGCCAAAATTGCAAACCTAAACCTCAGCCGGGTACCAGGCCTTGGGACTGACAACCACATCATCCCCTGCTGCCCCAACCGGCGGCACCACACCCAGGGAGTCCCGGCGTTCCTGGACACCGACCTGCGGTTCCACCCCACCCGTGGCCCCGACATCACCTTCTCCCAGGACAGGATGGTGGCCTGCACCAACTGGCAGGAGAGCAATAGGACTTTGGTGTTTTCTGACCGGCCTTTGCACATTGGGGAGAGCCTCTTTGTGGAAGTAGGACACCTGGGGCTGCCGTACTACGGGGCCCTCTCGTTTGGCATCACCTCCTGTGATCCGAGCACTTTACGGACAAACGAGCTCCCGGCGGATCCGGACTTTCTCCTGGACCGCAAGGAGTACTGGGTGGTGTACAGGGCATTCCCGGTGCTCAACAGCGGCGACATCCTCAGCTTCATGGTCCTGCCCAACGGAGAGGTGCACCACGGGGTCAACGGGGCCAGCCGCGGGATGCTCATGTGCGTGGACACCTCACAGTCCCTCTGGGTGTTTTTTACAATCCACGGTGTGATCAACCAGCTCAAAATCCTGGGTAAGTGCAGCCAAAGAGAAGAAGAAAGGATAACAGAGCACCTGGCTGGGGAAGTTTGCTGGGCCAGAAGCAGAGCTTTGGGTTTGCACTCACGGTGCTCACTGATGTGAGGACACAGCTCCTTGTGCTTGCAAACGAGTGAGCGAGACACGGTGCCTGTCACAGAGATGTGTGCAGCCTCTATGATTCCTCCAGGAAGGGATGAGAATGGAGAAATGGAACAAGCAGCAGGCAGGGAGGCAGGGATGGCTGTGAGGGGCAGCTGTTTTTCAGTGGGTTTGTTTTTAGGAGGGATTCTTTATAAAGTCCCTATTCCAGCCAACGGATATTAAACTTCTGCCTTGGTAAGGATGAGCACAGCTCTGGTTTAAGCATGGACAGTAATTGCTCCTGAAACACTGCCACAGCTCAGGGATCAGCTGGCACTTCTGATCCATTGCTGGTGACCAGTTCCAGCCTTTCTCCTTTCTTCCTGCTAAGGACTCCATCCGAAAAGCAGCTGGTAATGACTTTGTAAAGCAGGTTTTCTCCATCCAAAGCAATGTCCTTTCCCAGCTGACAGAGACAGCTACAGCTTGAGCCCACTGCTGCTGGAGAGAGGGGGACCTTGGGGAAGTGGAAAGGCAAATATTGGATTACCCAGTGCTTGCTTCACGGGAGCTGAACAGGCTTCATACAGAGGCATAACAAGGTCCAGACCCTGGGGGTCACATCCAGAATCCTGACCCATATCCTTAATAAGGCATTAACTCAGCAGCTGGACCTGCCCTGGAGCCCCTGTGCAGGTGGGGTGGGAGCAGCTCAGCAGGCTGAGGGGGTTTGGCCGGGGTTGGGGTGTCCCTCTGTGGGCTCAGCTCTCTCCTGTGTTCCCAGGCACGGTGCAGTCCAGCCCAGTGACGGTGTCTCCCTCAGGATCCCCCGGTGGCTCCCAGTACGACAGCGACTCCGACATGGCCTTCAGCGTCAACAGGTCCTCGTCAGCCTCGGAGTCCTCGCTGGGTAAGGACGGGCAGCCCTCAGCTCTCGGGGGGGATGTTACCTCTCCCTGCCAGGCAAGCAGGAGGAACGGGAAGAAAACACAGTGCTGGAAAGGTTTTCATGGCCTGAAGAAGGGCTGGTTGTATCAGCACCAGCAGGACCAGGACAGTGCCTGTCCCCTGTGCTGGGCACTGCTGAGGCACCTCGAGGGCTGTGTCCAGTTCTGGGCCACTCCTGATGAGGAAGACATTGAGGGGCTGGAGCGTGTCCAGGGAAGGGTCTGGAGAATTCAGTCCTATCAGGGGGAGCAGCTGAGGGAGCTGGGAAGGGGCTCAGCCTGGGGAAAAGGAGGCTCAGGGGGGACCTTGTGGCTCTGCACAACTCCCTGACAGGAGGGGGCTCAGGGGGGGTCAGGCTCTGCTCCCAGGGAACAGGGACAGGATGGGAGCAAACAGCATCTAGTTGCACCAGGATTGGTTTAATTTGAATGTAAGGAATGATTTCTTTATGGAAAGAAATGTCAGGTATCCAACCAGCTGCCCAGGAAAGGAATCACTATCCCTACAAGTGTTCAGAAAATGTGTGGATACCTGCCCCTTACATAGGAAAGGGATAACAAGTTCCTCCAGAGCTGTAACTGCTGCTGGTTGGAATACACTGGGATTTATTTGGCCAAAGAACCAGGCAATGACTGGGGAAGGAAGAGCCTTAAAAACTGACTTAAATGTGTGTACTGTACAGAGTCAGNAGGCCCAGCGGGAGGGTTCAAAGTGGACAGAACTGATCTGGAAATGTCATTTAAGGAGAACTAGCTCAGGCCAAATAGTGGCACAGCCAGGCTGTCACTTGTTTGGGTTGTGTCCCCATGAACTGGCTCGTGGGGACATGGAGGAGCTGGTCTGGGCTTAGATAAAGCAGCTTTTTCTTTCTGTGGCAGAACAGGGACTTGTGGCCATGGAGGCCCAGGGAGGTGCCCTGGGGGAGCAGCGAGGAGCAGGAGCCCACCCAGAGCCCAGGCAGCCCCTGCAGTGAATGAAGGAGCTGCAGGGAGCTGTGAGGGGCGGCCCTGCTGCCTTCTGAAGCCATAAATCACAGCCCGTGGACAACAGGGGTGTTGGGGTGGGCACGCTGCAATCCTGGCTCGGGGTGCTGCTGTGTGCAGTGAGGGGATCTGTCACCTCCAGGCACACACCCCTGCATTCTGCTCTGCCCTCCTGGCAGGTGGCACAGCTGCCGTGTCACCCCGTCCTGACTGCCACCCGTCCTTGATGCTCCCCTGCAGCCGGAGCCATGGCAGGGCTCAGCCTTCCTCCCGCCCCAGCACGGGGATTTTTTGGAGGCTCTGGTGAGAAATTAATTTCTGACCCAGTCCCATCAGGCTCACCCTTTTTGCTGGGGACTTTTATGTGCTGACTTTGCCTGTTTTCTCCTGCCTTTCCAGGTTTCCCAGCACAGCTCCCAGCTGCCTGCACGCTGGGTCTCAACTGTTGATGAGACCTTGTTGAGAAAAACAGGGACTATCTCACTTGGCTTTACTGAGGAGGAAGGAAAATGCTCTGAGGCTGTTATTAGATGTTGGGATTTAAATGGTAAATGGGTTTAGGGTGTGATATCAGCTACAGGCAGCAGCTGGATGAGCTGAGCAGCATCTGACTGTGCAGCACTATGGCTGGTGTGAGGAGCTCAGCATCCTCCTCCTGGCTGCTCCAGCAGGAGCTGCCCTCCTGTCTCCATCCTCTGCCCTCTGCACAGCCCCTGTCCAGTCCTTCAGCTGAGCCTGGCCAGTTTCCAGCTGGTCCAGGCTCCTAAAGAAGGGAAAAAAGGATGGAAATGGGCGGATGAGAGGAGCTGTGTCACTGCAGCTCAGTCACCGTGTGCTACCAAGTGCTTAAGAACAGCTTTTAGAAAGGTGCAATTACCACATTTTAGTCTGGAAAAAGGAAAAATAGAATAATAACTCCTGTACATTCCAGGGTTTCTGGGCACAGCGGGGCAGCCTGAGGGATGTGTGGCCATTCCCTCTCCCCTCCAAGGCTGTGGGTGCACGGTGCTGCTGCCCACGTGGTGGTTTGGCTGTGCCAGGAGAGCTGGGTTTGGGTCCTGACCTGTGCCAGCCCTGTGCCAGCCCTGTGCCAGCCCTGCCCCTCGCTGCCATCGGGGAGGGCACACCCAGGGAGTACCTCATCCTCCTCCCACAGCAGGCTGTGCTCACAGGGCTCCCTGAAACCTTTTGTTTTTCCTCAAGGAGCTGCTGAACTTTCTTAATGAGAGTATCAAGGAGAGGCTGCTGTGGAGATCTCTCAGCCATGGCCCACAGCAGCTTTGCAGAGCCCTTTTTGGAGTGCTGGCCAATGCCACTGGCTGTGCCACCGCCCTCAGCAGAGCCACTGCACCTTTCATGCCCATCTTTGCCACAGGAGGCAGCCAGGGCAGCTTCCCTGGAGCCTGCTCCTGCTTCCCTCCACCCCAGGGACCACAGGGATTGCATTCCCAGGCATCTCCCAGTCCCACGTTGGCAGATCCAGGTCCAGCTGTGGGCAGTGGGCACAGCACCAAGGGCACAACAGTGCCAGGGTGTGTCAGCACCCGCCTGGGCACAGCCTGCAGTGGGAAGCCTTCCCATGGGGAGGAATCCAAGGGAAGCTCTCGGACTGCCCAGCCTGGATCAGGTCTGGGCCACCCCTGGGGATGCTGCCCCAGCCTCAGGGGTGCCCTCTGGTCACTGCTCACAGTGACACCCTGCTTGGTGCCACCTCAGGGCCTCCAGCAGCAGGGTGGTGCAGCCTGGCTGGGGCTGGTTTGGTGTAGCTCTGTCTTGTATTTTTAAGCCAGCAAGGAGAAACACCAAATCCACGCCAGGAGCTGTTCAGGATACACTGCAGAGGCTGAATTTTAGCAGCCCAAACCAGTTTGCAGAAGGGGCAGCACCCAGTGAGGCCAGCATGGCAAGAGGGATGGGAGAGCAGTGGACCTGTGGCCCTGCCTATCCAAGAGCAACAGGAATTTTCCAAAATAGGCCTCAAAAAAAAAAAAAAAAGATTTCCAGGAAAAGGTAGCCTCTTACAGATTTCATTGTTAGTATTCGTATTGCTATTTTTTTTAAACAGTCCAATGATATATGATTTGTACAGGAGATCTGTTTGTGCCTTATAAGGGTGTCTGTGCACTTTTTATCCTTTTTAAAGCAACTTTTAAAAAGAAAAAAAGAAAAAAAAGATGGGGGGAGAAAACCAACACAGATCAATGGTAGTTTTATAGAATTTTGTGTTCACTGAGAATCCTGCTTTTTATTTATATATATATATATACACATATATATATATATATGAGTGAGAAAGTGTTTATTTCCATGGATTTTCCCCTCCTCTCCTCCTTAACCTTTGTTTGAAAAATTAAAAAATAAAAAAAGGAAGAAAGAATCAAGATGGGGGAACTCTTTTACCTCTCCCCCTTTCTGAGGCAGTTCCTCTCTTGTCGTTTATGATTCAATACTGTGACCTGTATTATCTTGTTGAAGCTGAATCAGATTTTGGACCTCTGTATTAGGCTTTTCAAGCAAATTTTTGGGGGGCCTGGGGAGGGAGGGCATCGCACGAGGGAGGGAGCTGCACCTCTACATGTCAGTGCTCTATAGTGTTCAGTGCTGTGTGTTTTCCTTTTGTCCATTTACCTGTTTTCCATGAATATAATTTGACTTGTTTATGAAACAAATAAACCTTTGGCTTGTACAGAGTGCTCTGGAGTGTTTCAAAGAGTTTGAACTGGGGGGTGAGCACGGATCCAGAGGGGCAGGGGAAGGCTCCTCTGCTTAAAAAAGAAATTAAAAAGACACAAAAAAGACACTTTACAAACCTTTCCTGAGCTTTGCTTTGCTCCTGGGAGTCACTGCCCTCCCTCCATGGCCTTTGCTGCTCCCTTAACCCTAGAAATCCTTTAGAGCTTGGGGGCCAAGGGTGTATTTCAGGGCTACAGACATGAAAGGGTCTGGGGACCGTCACAAAGAGCCCCAAATTTCTTATCCAATCTCAGGCAAGGCATTTGCCAGCCTGGCCCCTTCCTGTGCCCTGCTGTGGCTGTGGCAGCCAGGGGTGATGCAGACATGGCAGGAGGGGTGATTTCTTTTCCTTTTCCTTTTTCTCTTCCTTTTCCCTTTCCTGTTTCCTTTCCTCCTTTCCTCTTCCCTTTCCTTTACCCTTTCTTCTTTTATTTCCCCTTTTCCTGCTTCCTTTTCCTCCTCCCTTTCCCTTTTCCTGTTTCTTTTTTATTTTTTCCTTCATGTGCACTGGAAAATTCCTTCACAACTCTGGCCTGCCAGAGCTGAGTGGCCACAAGAACCCCTCGCTCACTCCAGGTGCTGAAGGACCCTGACAATTTATGCCAAAAAGCCTTTTCTGACACTCTGCTGCCCCACTTTATCCACAGAGCTGATCCCTGGCCAGCCTGAACCCCCCAAAGCCCCTCAGGACAGGCAGTGCCTCTTTCTCTGTCTGCACTTCCCAAAAATCACCAAACCCTGGTGGTTTGAGCTCACAGTAAAAACTTCTACACTTCACTCTTGGGACATAAAGTTTGGGCACCAAGGAAGACACAAGGAGCTGTCAGGATCCCCATGAGCCTCCCTGCCAGGATGGACGGACAGACAGACCCCAAAACCAGACACAAGAGCAGCACCCCAGAATTCCACCAGCCACACACACACACGGGTTCATCAGGGTGCTTGAAACCAGTCAAGCAGTTTATTTCTTACAAAAAGAAAACAAAACAAAAAAAAACCAAAAAGAAAAGAAACAAACAAAAAACCACCAAAAAAACCCCCGAAAAAAACCAAAACCAAAAAACCAACCCAAACCCCAGCAAATAAAAAAAAAATCCATCCCTTAAAGGTGAAGGTATAGACAGGGCATGGACACAGCTACATCTACCTTCTGCTGCCCCCCACCCACCCCTGTAATGGAGATTTATACACATTTCATAATATAGAGACACATGGACAAACAAATGGGTTGGGGAGCCTGGCAGGAGCTGGGCACAGCAGGGCTGGTGCCCACCCAGGATGTGCCCAGAGCCCCGAGCCACAGCAGTGCCCCCCTTGCCACAGAGCCCGACCTGAGGGCTGCTCTGGGAGGCTGGGCTGTGGCTCATGGGGGGCTACCCCGAGTTTGGGGTGCTTTTGGCCACCCTCCTCCTCCTCACGAGGTAGTCAGGGAGGTACAGGGAGGAAAGGCAGCCGGGCTTGGGGCAGGACCAGGGGCACAAATCAGATGGGGGGCAAAGCCCTGGCAGCCCAGGGGCTCCTGGCACGCTCCCCACAGGAGCTTGGCCAGCCCACGGCAGACAGGAGAGTGGGAAAAGGGGTAAGGCTGCAGGTGTGGGCACCTCCTGAGGGTGATCCCACAGGGGCACTCCCTCTTGGAAGCTCTTTGGGAAGGAGGGAGCGATCCTGTCACGCACTCGGCGAGCCAAATACAGTACTTGTGTCAGGAAAATGGGGCACTACCAGTTCTGAGGCTCAGGCTGGGAGGGGAGAGCCCTCACTTAGAGCCGAGGCCACACAAAGAGCACAGGACTCTGAGGAGAGCCAGGGCAGAGAGGGCGCTGAGGCAGAGCTGAGATTAAAAGGCCATCCAGAAAAGGCAGGGCAAGGACACGGTGCCCAGGAAAAGGACACACAGCCCTTCCACCCCATGACAAGAGCAAGGATGCAGGTCCAGCTCCTTCCCAGATACTTTGGGAGCTGGATTGGGCTGGGGAGCAGCTCTGGCTTAATTCATGCAGTCCCCACTCCTTTCCAAAGAAGAAGGGATTGAGTGGAGCGAGGCAGAGCTGTCTCAGCCCACCGTGAGCACGTCAGCACCTCCCGATGTGAGCAAGGAGCTCTGTTATTGCATTGGGTTGCAAATGCGGTGCTTATTGCCAGCTCAGGTGAGTCAGCCCCATCAGGGGCTGATGTGCCACCCGAGAAAACCGCAGGTGGGAGGGAGAGGAATCAGCCACACACCGGGGTGTGTGAATTCCCATGGCTGAAAATGAATTTTGGGGCTTCTGGAGATGAGGATGGTCAGGACTTCTCTGATCAAACTGCCCCATGGCCCTCCCAGAATGATCCTGGTCAGAGGCACCACTGTTTTCTTCTGTATGCAGAGGGATCTTCAACTCCACCTTCCCAGGGTGGAAAACATAGGAGAGAGAAGGAAGTGAGCATCTGGGGGAGTGGAGAATGCTCCTTCGATTCAGCCAGCCTCAAATTAGAGGGAAAACTGTCATTATTTTCAGCAGCAAAACAATGTGGCTGCATTGCTCACACACGCAATTAGACCAGAGAAGGCAACAGGGCTTGGTTAACACCAAACCTGATCCTGCCTTGGCAGAGGGGCTGGACTGAATGATCTCCAGAAGTCCCTCCCAACCCCAAAAACTCTGTGGCTCTGTGAAACCCACAGACAGCTGGGTTTAAAGCTCTTTGGGAGAGAAAAGTGGCCCTGAAGCTGCAAAAGGAAAAAGCTGCAAAAGGAAGAAAGCAGTGCTGGGGAACAACAGCTCATCCATGCTCATCCTCCTGCTGGGATAAGCAGCACTGAGGGCAAGATACTGGCAGGCAGGAATGGCAGCATGGAAAAACCCCAGGCTCTGCTTGCCCAGAAGCCCTCCCTCCAGGCCAACCTGGCCCACAGGGTGAAATGCAAGTACCTGGAGGACAGGCAGGTGGGGTGACAAACAAGGTTGGCAGCCCC
Organism: Lanius collurio; assembly: GCA_020086605.1. Classification (NCBI taxonomy): domain Eukaryota; kingdom Metazoa; phylum Chordata; class Aves; order Passeriformes; family Laniidae; genus Lanius; species Lanius collurio. The sequence goes on along the minus strand of JACBWW010000029.1, from coordinate 2,055,464 downwards.
TGAGCACCAGCCACACCTCAGAACTGGTGGTGATGAGGAGCTGAGCTCCCCCATTCTGCATTGCACTTGATAATTTCAGCACCGAGGGAAGGACCCAGCTCCTGGCTGCTGCTCGCCAGCCCGGGGAGCTCAGTGGGTCGTGGGAAGGGGTGGTCCCCTCTCAGTCCAACAGGCAGCACAGTCTGTGTGGGGAGGAGAGCAAAGCATCTCTTTTCCAGGGCGTTTGGGGTCGTTCTGGTCCTCTGTGCCTTGCATAGAATTCCTCAGCTCCAGAAGCAAAACCCCTCTGATGTTGGGTTGCAGTACTGCAGGGGAGAAGCCTGAGAGCTGTTCTGGACCAGACAGAGAGGACCCTGTGACATGAGGGTGCATTTTTCGCTATTTTTTTCCACCAGGAGGATGTTGAAGTTAACACTTGTCATGGTAGAGCCAGGAAGGACCAAGGGATGATCCCTGTGAAGGGGGAGCAAGGCACAGCCTTTAACCAGGGACAGAGCTACAGGAACCCATTCTCAGCAATCATTCCTCCTTTTTGCCACGTTCCCCGTGGCTCTGCTACATCCCTGGACTAAACGTGCCCTGCAGCTCTTGCCCGTGACCCTGAGCTTCAGGGAAAGGCAAATCCTTCTGAGATTTCCTTTGTTGGTACCACTCCACCTGGCTGCTGCTGGATTTCTCTCCAATTCACCACAGAGGTGGCAAAATGTCACTCAAGGTCCATCTCCCCAGCACAGAGAACCACGGCAGCCAAGTCCTTGGGGAAAATGTGGGGAGGAGGGTGGGTGGGAGCACAGGGGTGGGGAGGGGAGGCCGAGCTGCTCCCTCCAGCTGCTGCCAAGGGACTCCAGCTGGGAGGAGTGGGATTTCAATTATTATCTTTCCTTTTAAAGCCAGCCTTACAGAAAACTATAAATTAATCTGCTCATTAAATACTCAGGTGAGAGACCAGGGATCCTGGGGCTGTGCAGGCCAAGGAGTGGCTACGGCTTCTTCCGCAGGTAATTGGAAGGGATCCAGCCCTCCCAGCACGGCCCCCCAGTCAGGACCTTGCAGAACCACCAACCACTGCTGTTCTTCTCCCGAACTTCAAACAAAGTCCCTTCTCTGAAGCTGTTGGTCTCCTCGTCACCTTCAAAATCCGCCACTGCCACGTAAAGAGCTTCCCTGGAGATATCCAGGCTGGAGATGGGGGCTGAGCTCCTCTCCTTGGCCTCCGCTCTCTCCACGGGCTTGGAGATGACCTTTGGGTTCACGCTGCTCCTGGCTTTGGCTTCGTCTTGGAGGGAGGCAGAGAGGAAGGGCTTGGCTTTGGGAGGGACCAGCATGGGCCTCCCTGGCACTGCAGAGGGCCTGACCTCGGGAGCTTCCCGTGCTGGGGCCCTGGGCTCAGCGGGGATGGAGCCAGGACCCCCCATCTTCTTGGGGGGCGGTGGCCTGCGAGGTGGCACCACGGGGCGCTGCGGAGGGGCGTCCCTGGCACAGGGGGGGTTTGCTGGGCCCAGGGGGGATTTGGGCAGTGCCTCTTTGGGGGCATGGCTGTCCAGCTTGGGCAGGGCTTTGCTCTCCGTGCCCAGCCGCTCCGGAAACCTCCCGCCAGCCTCCAAAGAGACCACGGCATTGCTGAAGGAGCTTTCCCCGGCAGCGGGGTCCTGCTCCGAGGGTTTCTCTGGGCACTTGGCAGGTCTCAGCTTGCTCCGCAGGCTGCAAATGTCCAGTTTGTCATCGGCTGGGGGTGGGTCAGTGCGGGGGGACGCGGAGGGTTTTGGCCTGATCTGAGGTCTTGACTTCAAGAATGGGTTCTGGGTGATGGGCTCAGGTTTGTCCTCCACAGGCTCAGCTTTCGGCTTGGTTGGCTTGACAATGGGCCGGAGGTTTGGCTTCTTCACCTCCTTGGCTGACACCTTGTGTCCACATTCCAGCCCCATCTCGTTTTTCAGCTGGAAGAGTTTGGCCTTCTCTGGCTTGAGCTCCAGCTTCTTGCTGTCCTTCGGGGCTGCCGACTGCTTGGGTGGGATCATGGGCAAAATCATCCCCGGGGGCTTGGGGGGAGGTCTCTGCCTCTCTAGTAGCTCTCCTTCTGATTTAATGATGGACTCCTTCCTGGGTGGAAGGCTGGGCTTCTCCTCCGGGTCACGGTCCGAGATCTCCTCGTAGCCCCCAGCAAAGGACGGGTCCCCGCTGTCGGGAGCCTCCTTCCCCTTCCAGTCCTTGCCCCACCTCCCAGTGCAGTCCATGCCATTGGGAGGAGCCTCTGGCAGGGGTCGGCAGGGCCCCGTCGCCTCCTCGCCAGCGCTGCCCTCGGTGTCCCCGAGCCGCAGCTGGGCCATCTCGTTGGGAAGGGGAGCCAGGAAATTGGGCCTGGAGGCATTGCTGGTCTTCTTGTACTTATCAATGAAGGTGGCAGGGGCCCAGCCTTCCTTCTCCTCGATCTGGATGTACCACCAGCCACTCAGGTTCTTCTCAATGACCTGCCAGGGCGAAAGGAGACCTCAGACAGCTGCTCTGCATTAAAGGGACTCTGAAACGGCGGCGGGGTGACACGTGGCCTTGGTGCTGCTGCAGCCAAAAGCCATGGAATCCCAGGAGTGATTCCATCCTAAGGGGAGGGGAACCTGCTCCTGGCTGCCAGGCTGAGGAAGAGCTGCTGAGCTGCCTCCATCCCTCCCAGAGCAGGGTGCTGGTGGTGGCCACAGCGTGGCACTGTTGGAGCGACCAACCGGCAGCGATCCCGTGTGGATCCCACACTGCCCAGCTCCCTGCAGCTCCACCAGCGGGGCTGGGGCCTGGGAGGGGCTGACCGGAGCAGCCCTGAAGGAAAAATCCTCTTAGAGAGGCAGAAATCACATCTGCACACGGAGAAAGCAAAATCACATCTGCAGGAGGTGTCCTGCCAGCAAAGAGGGTGTGCCAGGAATTTTGGAAGGGCTTTTAACTTTACACCTGGCCTGGCTAAGGGGAAAAACTCCCATCTCTAACGCCATCCATGGTGTGGGTTTATTTTCCATTTGCTCAAACAGAGCACTCACATTTGGGGGACAGAAGGCCACCAAGAACTGTGTGGGGACAAAGTCTCGTGAGCTCCTACAGGTTTTTATCCCACTCTCAGAGCCTGGAATGTTAAGAGAGACAAAAGCACGGCTTGCTTGCACCCAGAACACCACGGGGAGCAGATCTCCCTGGCCTGGAAGGGGAGCTCCTGCCTCAAACAGGGCAATGGGAGCCAGGAGCACTGCCCTGAAGTGCAGATTTGTGACGGGAAGGTGACAGCCTCACCTCTACTTTCATTCCTGCCTGGAAGCTGATGCCATCAGGGATGGTGGTCTGGAAGTCAGCAATGGTGTAATATTCCTCTTCCACTTGAGGGGGGACAGGAGGCTTTGGCAGGTTCAACCCACGGGGCTGTGACAGGAGAACAGAAAACCCATCTGTGTGTTTGTACAGCAGCTGTGACACCACATCCAGGCATAGGGACAAAGGTCCCAGAGCTCCTCTCCCACCCCCTGTACCCTCCTACACCAGCTGGCACTTACTATGGTGAGATCTCGGCGAGGAGGTGGCCTCTGCCTCATCTTTGGTGACTCTGTGGAGGAAGAATTCCAGATGCTGTTGAGTTTCTGGCTTTTGAACACATGTTCAGGAAAGACAAGTGACAGACAAAACAGAAAGGCCAGGACCAAACCTGCCCCAGGGGAAAGGAACCTGAGGGAGGAACCCATCAGCTCAGAACCCATCAGCCCAGAACCCATCAGCCCAGAACCCATCAGCTCAGAACCCATCAGCCCAGAACCCATCAGCACAGAACCCATCAGCTCAGAACCCATCAGCTCAGAACCCATCAGCTCAGAACCCATCAGCCCAGAACACAGAATTATCCAGGTCAGCCAGGTTTCAAGGGTATCCCAGCTTCCAGGTTCTCCTGGGAAATGCAGCTGAGGTGACCACATGAAACTGCTTCTACATTGCAGGGCTGACCCAAAGGACCTGGCCTGCAGAAGGGTCAAGATCAGAGAATCACACAATCATGGAATGGCCTGGGTTTGAAGGGACCTTAAAGCTCATCCCATTCCTCTCCCTGCCATGGGCAGGGACACCTCCCACTGTCCCAGGCTGCTCCAAGCCCTGTCCAGCCTGGCCTTGGACACTGTCAGGGATCCAGGGGCAGCCCCAGCTGCTCTGGGCACCCTGTGCCAGGGCCTGCCCACTCTCACAGGGGACGATTTCTTCCCAAAATCCCATCGAAACCTGCACTGTCAGTTTGAACCCATTCCCCCATATCCTATAAAAAGTCCCTCTCCATCCTTCTGGCAGCCTCCCTTTAGGTGCCCCAGTTTTTGAGAGGAGAACATCCCCAGCTGACCCTGCAGCCTGGGAGGGGATGCCCATCCCATCTGCTGACCCCCAGCAGGTCTCTGGGCAGCGCTGTCCCTGTGCCCCACCCAGACCTCACTGCAGGACCCCACAGGCCCCACAAGTCTGTGTCAGCTCAGAGCCTCTCCTTTGGCTCCAGACCTGTGGGGAAGGCCGAGTTTGGAGCCCACCTGCTCCCACCCAGCACTTACTGCGGCGCATGTCGGCGTTGGGCAGGGGCCGGCTCTCAAACCTGCCGTCCCTCTGGCCCCCTGGCCCGTCCCTGTCCCTGCTGGCCAGGACCTGCTGCCGGGAGATGCCATCCAGATCCAGGGCACTCGAGTGAGCCGAGGAGCCCGAGCCCAGCTTCTGTGGGAACGCATCTCCATTCCCCTTCCTGAGGTAGGAGGCAGGGGCCCAGCCCTCCTGGCCCTGGTACCTGTGGGGGCAAGGACAGCAGTGTCACTGCACAGAGTCCCTGTGCCATGCCGGGGACACGAGCCCAGAGCTCAGCACGCACCTCAGCTGAAGGCACTGCCAGCTCTGGGCAACAGGAGCTTGCCAGGCTCTCCATGGCACCAGGAGAGCTCCCTCATGACTAATGCTCCCACAGAAGCTGGCCCCAGCCTGGGCCAGGGACTGGGAATGCTGTGAGGCCCAGTTTTCACCTCAGCAATGGCACCAGTTCAGGAATGAAGCACTCTGGCAGGGGAAGCAGAGGGAAAAACCAGAGGGCTGCTGCTGGGATTGATGCACCTGGTCTTTGGAGAAAGCACAAGCCCTCTCCCTGCTGGCAGCCTGGATCCCTTCTCTGCTCTAAATCCATTTAGGAGAGAAACCAGCCCTGTGAGCTGATTGAAAAACCACATCTGCAGTGCCCCTGCCATGCCAAAGACTCTCCCTGCTGGCTGGGCTGCAGCCACCTCGCTCAGATGGCACCAACTACTGAGTTGTAATTGCCTTCAGAGCTCCTGTGGCAGCTCTGCTCTGCTGAAAACGTCAGTGGATGTGTTTCTGGGGCTGTGCTGCTGCCAAGAGCACAGGTTCAGGGTGAGGTTAAGAAAATCATGACATGTGCTCCCACCCTGAGCAAGCCCAGCCATTTGCTGGACCACAGAGAAGAGAAAATGAGCTTCCAGCAGAAAACAACCCTCAGCTCGGGGTGGGCTGGAGCCTTTGGCACATGGCAGAGCTGGCCCAGAGCTGGCCCAGAGCTGGCCATGCCCTGCAGGAGCCTCCCACCAGAGCCAGGGGATCCAGCCTGCCCTGGGACACTCGTGGGTCCTCCCTGCAGCAGGATGGGAATGCTCTCACACCTTGGCACTGCTGGAGGACACAGCCACCTCCCAGCACAGGAAATCAGGGCATTCCAAAGGTTTTCAACCAGAGCTGTGCTTGAACATCAGATTTGTGAGGATGGAGAGAACTGAGTTCTGGAACTCCACCCTCCCCAGCTCACAGCCTTGGGACTGGACATCCCACAGCCCCCACTGCAGTGCCTGGGACAGTACCTGATTTTCCACCAGCCCTCCAGGTTCTTCTGGATCACCACCACCACAGCCCCTTTGTCCAGGTTCATTTCATCCTGGTCTCTGGCAGTGTAGGGGTAAATAACTGTGTACTTCTCCTCTGTGGGAAAGAAAGCACAGTTTCACCAGGAACTGTGTCCTGGCCTCAGCTGAAAAATGGCTATGAAGTGCTCTATATAAATGATAATTCTTGTAATTTTGGTGCAAACACACAGAGATACATGGCCATTCAAAGGGAAATGACAGTGAAATGTATTTCAAATCAAACCTGGCTGCGTTTGGAAATGTTAACTTTGGAGAGTGACTCTGGCCCAAGAAGTTCTCTAAAAAACAGGTCCACCTCTCCCTTAGGACTAAAGACTTTTCACAGCTCATCACAGAAGCTCTTCCATGCATCCATTTCAGCTCAGATTTCTTTCTCAGAGCCTTTAAAGAGGAACTGTCCTCTCTAAGGGGTGTGTAATCCCACAGGCATGAGGGGGCAACCCCATGCACACAGAAGTGCCCTCAAACTGCTCCAGAGCAGCAGATCTGCAGGAACTTCACCATCCAACCCCCAGGACATCGGTCAAAGCCATGTGGGGAGCCTGGAGAAGAGCCTGATATCCTGTCCACCAGAGCAAAGGATGTCAAGCAGGGANAGGCCCTGGGGTGAGCACTCCTTGGGCTTCAGCCCCTCTGTGGGGAGCAGAGAGGCCAGGGGGTGCACCACCAGCATCCAGCTGCCCCAGTCCTGCTGCAGCACTGGGCAGGCAGGACCATTCCTGGGGTTTTGTTCCTGGGCTTGTCCTCCCCCAGGCTCGTGCCCTGCCCCGATCAGGGAGGGTGAGGCAGTGCTTCCAGAAGCTCTGTGCACCTCAGCAGGGGGAAGCTGGGGCAGATACCTCCAGCAGCTTCCTACCTTCATCAGGCTGCATTGAGAACTCCTCCTGGACTCCATCCTGGGCCTCCAGGCAGGTCGCTGGCACCCAGCCTTGCTCCTCCAACGTGCTCACAAACCACCAGCCTGAGGAGAAAACAGCAGGAGGCTCAGCCAAGGGATCATACCAGCCAAAAACTCCCTCCCTCCCTCTAAATCATGAGCCTGGGGGGCTGTGACCCCTTTCTTGCATCTACAGGGGAAACTGGGGTGACCCCAAAGCAACAGAGCCAAGCACAGGAGAACTGCAGCTGAGTGACATCTACAAGTACAATTCCCTCCCCAGGAAAAGCAGGAGAGGCTCTGGGAGCTGAATGGCTCCAGCCACTGCATTTGCTTTTGGTTTTTTCTGCCCCTTCATGGTTCATTTTCCCCCAGTGTGGGTCAGCAAGCCCGGGCTAATTAGCAGAGATGAATACCCTGTGTGTGAATCAATAGCTGAGTCCTGCTGTGCTCGCCTTCTTTGCATTTGTGGAAACAGCAATATTGAAAAGCTCTGAGCAAATGCAGGATTTAAAACATCAGCTCTCCCACTGGAAGCCCAGCCAGCTCCAGAGAGAGCAATTCTGCCACCCCCCAAGTGTCCAGTCAAAACCAACCAGTGCTGCTCGCTACTAAAAGCACAATTTGTGTCTTTAGGGGGGAAAAATAAAGACTGAGTATTACCCTCAGTGAGTCATTTAAAAGACAACTAGATTGTTGGGGAGGCAATCAGCTACCTGCATGGGAGGGAAAACCAGCACTGACCTTCGATAAATAAATTATTTTCCACAGCTTTTGAGCTGCTGTGCTAATCGTTTCATTTGCTTTAGGGCTGCTTTCATTTCTCTTGTTCTCAAACAGAGCTGCTGCTGCAACTGATCCTCTGGGGACCAGCTCTCCAGAATGCTAAAATCTGTTTTCATGGTTTATCTTTAACTGCCCCCAACAAGCAGCTTCTGTAAGCTTCAGGGAATAAATTCCCCACAAGCTGGGCCCACGGCATGGCTCAGTCCCTTTGCAGAGGTTAAGAGCAAGTTTAAGTTTTGAAGCAAGTGAAGAGCTCAGCTGCCTGCCCACAGGAATTGTGAATGGACAAAGGGGGCTTTCATGGGCACCACGAGAGTGTCCTCCTCTGTCACTGAAACCAGCCTGCCAAGCCCAGGGATGGCTTCTGTCCTCAGGACACATCAGCCAAGTTTTTCAGCACGAAGAAGCACAAAGTAGAGACTGAAGAAGGTGGACGGCGCCTGGCGCTCAGCACGGTGGGGATCAGCCCTTAGAGCCAGCCCTGAAGCCTCAGCCACACTCACACAGACCAAAGCTGCTTCCTCCACATCCCACCTCAAACACTGAAACACAGGATTGCTCCTCCTGCCCCTGCTCCAGCCCCGGAGCCCTCTGCCAAGCCCAGCTCCCTGTACCTGATTCGTTCTTCTCAATGATATCCACCACCTGGCCCACGCACAGGCTGATCTCCGAGCTCTCCTGCTTCTGGTAGTCGGCCACCACGACATACTGCTCCAGCACCAGGGGCTCAGCCGAGGCACCGTCAGCTCCTGCACGGGGGGACAAGAACCGACCCGTGTGCCAGGTCAGCACAGCCCCCAGGGCACGGCCACCGCCACCGAGCAGCTCCAGGACACCCCGGGGACCCCAGCGTGACAGGGGTGAGCCAGGGATTTGGGCAGAGTGAAGGGGAGAGAGATGAAACCAGCAGCCAGGTGAGATGGGGACAGCCAGGTGAGACCTTGCGCTGCTGCCCACCAGAGCCACCCAAGCGACCTCAGCACCTGCAGCACAGGAGCTCACGGCAGCCTGGACCTGCTTTGGGTTTAGGGGGCTCTCCTGTGCACATCAGCTGCCCCAAGGCACGGACCAGCCCAAAACACAGGGCCTGCAGCGGGTTCTGGGGGGCTGAGGAGCACCCCGGTGGTGGGAGGTGTTCTAGAACAGGGCAGCATCCCCTGTGCTCATGGCCCCGCTGTGCTCGGCCCCCTCGGTTTGCTCTGCTCCCCACCCGGCTCCTCCTGCTGCACACCCCAGTTTAGTGGCAAAAATGGGGGAAAAACCACCCCGAGGAGGAGCAGAGGGGGCAGGACACAGCGGGAGCAAAGTGCTCTTGTGGCCAGAAGGGGAAGAGCCGGGGGCGGCCGGATGGCCGGGGAGCGGAGCTGGAGCGGCGGCAGGTGGCACTGCGGGATAACCGGGACATCCTCGGGATAACCGGGACAACCGCGGGATAACCGGGACAACCACGGGATAACCGGGACAACCGCGGGATAACCGGGACAACCGCGGGATAACCGGGACAACCGCGGGATAACCGGGGCACCGGGAGCACTGCGGGATAACCGGGACAACCACGGGATAACCGGGGCACCGGGAGCACTGCGGGATAACCGGGACAACCACGGGATAACCGGGACAACCGGGGCACCGGGAGCACTGCGGGATAAGGCGGGACAACCACGGGATAACCGGGATAACCACGGGATAACCGGGACAACCTCGGGACAACCGGGGCACCGGGAGCACTGCGGGATAACCGGGACAACCTCGGGGATAACCGGGACAACCTCGGGACAACCGGGGCACCGGGAGCACTGCGGGATAACCGGGACAACCACGGGATAACCGGACACCGGGAGCACTGCAGGATAATGGGGACAGCCGGGACCACTGCCAGCCCGTGTGTCACTGGAGGGGAGCAAGGCCAGCCTCCTTCTTAAACTCCCAGCCACGTGTCCCTCTTCCTTTCCCCTGCATCCTCCGAATGTGCCCCCGTGGACTCCCTCTCTTTATTCGAATAAAGTTGTAGGATTCCTCTGTCCCCTTTTTGAACATAAACCTCTGGCATTTGTGGATTTTCCTGGCTTCCAACCCAACACTCTGCCTTGCAGCACCTCAGCCTGTCAGGGAAGACACTGTTCCATTATTCCAGTCTCCCCTGCAGCGGTAAGGTTTAATTAACACTTGAAAAGTGCTCTGGAAGCAGGGAAGTGTTAATTACAACAGCACAAGTGATACAAAAGAATCACACACCTGATTGCAGCTGTTGAGTTTACAGGGCCTGTGCTTTACCCTGAGTCTCAAATTTTGGCAGGGCACAAATCACATCTGGGCCAGGCACAGCAGAAATACAGGACAGTCCCCTCCCAGTCTCCAAGGGGTGTGAAATTCCATGGGGAGAGGGACAATTAGGAGAAATGCAGCAGGGAAATTCAGACTGTGACCAAGAAGGAGTTTCCACGGAAAGTGCACCTGCACCAGGTGCTGCCCCATCACATCAGAGCTCTCAGCCTCTCAAAAGATCTTTCCTATGGGAGAACCTGTTCCAGGGCCTAGGAAACCTAAGGTGCCATTCTCATCCCTAAAGGGTGATGGACATGGACAAGGTCTTCAGGATTCCCAGGATGTTCTGCTGCCTCCTGGAGAAGTTCTGTGCACAAGGTCCCAACCTCTCCAGCTGGTTCTGAGAAAGCCAGAAAGGTCTGCAGAAAGGACAGTGTTATTTCAAGGAAAAGGAAGGAAATTGTCTGTGTTCACCTGCTATAAACAGCACTCTGCAGAGCTCCAGGTGAGTTGGCCAAGGGCAGAGGATCTGCTCCTGCTCATGAAAGCTTCCTCTGCACCAAAACCCAGAGGTGGGGCAGCAGACAGAGTTAAAAATAGCCCCCCAAAGTGAGTGGTGGATGCTGGCACTATCTGTTCCACCAGCTCAATTAAAGGTTTGTGCTTCAAGCGAGCTGAGGATCTACCCAGCCCCTGAGAGAAGAATAACAACTCTAGGAAGGGATAAACACTCCCCTTTCTGCCTCCCTCGCTGTAATTACACCCCTGGCTCTAAGGCTATTTGCAGTTTCAGCAGCCAATTCTGGATCCTCCAATGTGCCCATTAAAGCAGCAACAGAAGCGGTAAACTGAGCTTGGAGGAAAAAGGAGGCGTTAATTTTGGGAGTATCTTCACCTGGCATAATCATCCTCAACCACAAAAACACAGCCTGGAGTGAGCAGCAGCATCCTGTGCACAGCCAGACTTGGAATGCTCTGAAATAGCACCAGTGGAAAGCTTCCCAGGGAGATGGGAGACAGCAGAAAGCTCTGCAGCTGGGGAGGGAGGAGGATTTGTCCCACAGGGGAGGGGGTTTGCAGACAGCTCAGGCACAGACCGTGCATGCTCAGCACTCCCCAGCTGTGACAACGACACAAATGTGGCCTAGAAAAGGGGAGTCCCTCGAGTCAAGGGACCACTGAGGGCCTTGGGCTGGGCTTGCAGAACTGAGGCTCACCCTGGATGCAGGAGAGACACTCAGCACATCCCAGAACCAACCCCAGGGCTTTTTGTTTGCCCATTCACCCAAGGGTTGGACGTACAAAACCCACAGGAAAACCTCACAGATATGGGGCTGCTTGCAACATTTCCAGCCTTTCCAGCTTCCAGCTCTGCAAGTGCCAAAAGTGAGGAACTTCTAATGGGGTTTGGACATTGGTGGTGCCAGAGGGAAACAAAGAGCTCAGCCCTGAATTAGGGGCAGGGTATTTGGGGTTGCAGCCTGTTGTACACTTCAGCCTTTGCCTAATGCATCTCCCAAAAATGTCATTCTTTGGATGAAGCTCCTTCCCCCTCTGCCTGTGTGGATCAAATCCAGAGCTCTCAGGACAGCCCCTCTTCTTGCAGACCTGATCAGTACTGCAGGAGGGCCCTTCCTCCTCCTCTCACGTGAGACGGGCACTGAACGCTGTGCTGAATTCCTTGCAAACCCACTCATCTCTCCAGGGATTCTTCCAGAATTTGGAAAACAATCACATGGAAATACCATCCACCAGAGGAGTTTCAGAAAGCTCCCCTTTTGGCTGCTGTGTTTTCACTGCCTCCTCTCAGACCAAATGCTGTCTTTGGGGTCTCTCTGCCCTTGCAATGACATCCCACAGCACAGCTAAAGGGATGTGGGCACACAAGAAAGCAGCAAAAACCCATCTGGCAGAGGGGCATTTGAGGTCTCTGCCAGCCTCCTTGGGCAGCTCCACCCAAATATAAACTCTGGAGGAGTTTCAGGTTCGCCTGCACGAACCCATGGCTCTCCATCTGTGCTTTCTGTGGAACTGTGAGAGGCAGGGAGAACAGAAACGCTCAGAACAGTCTGGGGACTGATGGGATGACTACTTTTAGACAAACCCAAATCAGTGGCCAAGGCAGAGCCCCCAAAGTCTGGGGAATAATCCACCCCCTGCAAGCTGCAGGCTTTGCAGAGCCCACGCCTCAGGCTCAGGCAGGTGGGATTACAAATGCTGGTAAAAAAAGCTAAGCAAAGAAAGCAGATTGTATTTCCAGTGCTCACACACACCAGGCCCTCCTTGAAACTCCAAATGTCATCTGAGTCTCGTGGTCACCACAGGAGCAGCACTTTAACCCACTCTGCATCCCAGTATTTGCTCAAATCCCATTTCCAAACCAGGCTTGCTGCTGCCAGGAGCTCGGAGCTCTTTCCAACACTCTCCTCAAGAGCAGTTCACCCTCTCTCTGGCAACTGGGAAATTGCTTATTGTGGAAAATCCTCGTGATTTTTGTTTGTTAGCAGCTGTTGGATGACCCCTCCTCAGGGACATCCTGGATTGAAGGAGTATTTTCTGTGCCTTGCTGCACATTTGCTGCCTCCAAGCAGGGCTGGCTTGAGGACCCAGTGAACCATCAGGGATTTCCTCAAGGTATAGGAGGAGCTGGGGTGGCAGCAGCTGAACCAAACTCTGATTCTGCTGCCAGGAAATGCAAGACAGTGAGAGGAGTCTCTGAACATGTCTGGCACAAGGCATCAGCTCTGTGTCACGTTACTGAGAGCAAACACCTTTCCCTGCTGCCAGGGGCAGAACAGCACATCCTGCCCTGCCTTGGATGTTATCCAAACTCTTCCTGCTCAAAGGAAAACTCCTGCTACTCCAACAGGCAGTGTCCTCAGATTGAATTTCACCCTCATTGGACTGAGTTATGCAGCAGAATTTTCCTTCCTCTTCTTCTCAACCCTAGAGAGGCCTTCCCTTCTCCTGTCTCCAGCACTTCAGAGCAGAGCCAGGCTGTGCTTGCAAATGCTCATGAGAGCTGTAAAATGACCATCCCAGTGTCCTGATTGGACAGAGAGCAGTCAGAGATGGAGGAGAAAACACTGTCCAAAGGTTTTAACCATTTAAAACCCCACAAGTCCCTCAGGAGAGCACTCAGCCCATGAGAACAGGTAAAACCAGGAGCCACCACCAACATCAGAGCTTCCCATCTGCAGCCTATAGCCAGGCTCAGTGAAGACACTGGGACACCACCAGCTCCTTGAAGGAGGGATGAGCTGCAGCTCCAGGGGAACAGAAAGTGCAATCAGGTCTTTGGGTCAGTCCTGTGCATCTCCTCTCTCCTGCAGGAGGAACCCTCTCACCTACAAGTGGGTTTGCTCACACAGGTGATGGCAGTGCCAACTCTCTGGCCAAAATCCTTTCCACCACCAATTTCAGCAGAATCTCCACGCAGCCAAAGCTCAGACCTTCCTTCCCAAACAACCCCACACCGTTTTTATACCTTCTGCAGCACCAGGAGCTGAAAGATGCCTCCCTAACCCACAGATCAAAGGCTCTTCCACTCCTCTCTCCTGCTCTTTCTGCGAAGTTCAAATAACCCCAAACCACACCAACAAGGGGGTCTTTTAGGGCTGTCCCCTCTCTTGAGGAGCAAGAGCAGAGCATCCCAGACCCAACCACCAAGGCTCCCAGCTGGTGCCACGGTGAAGGAGAAGCTCCTGCTGCACCAGGAGACTTTCAGCCCCACACTGCCCCCAGGCAGCTCAGACATTTCTCTGGCCTCCTGACATTTCACATCCCCACCCCTGCAGACCTTCAGCAGGACCTGGGGCACATCCCCTGCACAGTGGAGCTGCACCAGGAGCCAAGCTCCAGCCCCTGTGCCACCACCCCGTGCCCACCAGCCACCACAGAAAGCTGCAGGGGACGTGACAGCTTCTGGCAAGGGTGAGAAGCTTCTTGTTTGCCCCCCAGCTGAGCAGGTGTCCCCCCAGAGACAGGCAAAGCAGAGCAAGGGCAGGAGCAGCTGTGGGTACCTCTCTGCAGGAAAGAGGCCGTTCTCTGGATAATCCCTGATGGAGGAACAAAAGGATGGGAGACAAGGCATGAGGCAGGGAGGGGACGGACTGGGGGGCCCAGCAGTGGGTACAACACCTCAAGGGGTAGGGGGGGAGGTCAGGGCAGTGCTGAGAGCTGTGGGCATCTGACCCACCTTGGGGAGCACCACGGAGGTTCAGGGGATACGGGATGGGGGCTTGGAGGCTGCAGTGAAATCCCAGTGGATGGAGGGGGCTCGCTGTGCTGGGGAGCCCCACGGGGCAGCAGAGCAGGGGTTGGGTTGCCATAGGGCTGGGAGCTCACCCCACAGCAGGAGACCTTGGCTGTGGGTGAAAGGAGGAGTTGGTGTAACCAGCAGAGAGGAAAAGGAGTCCTTACCAGACCTCTTCTTTCCAGTGGGCTCCCTGAAAAAGAGAAGGAAGAGTGTCAGCAGAGCGAGGAGACAATTGGGGTGTTGGCTGAGTGACAAACCCACCCAGGACAGCACAGCTGTGCTGGCTCTGGTGGGACCACTGACCTCCCTCCACCAGCTCATGTCTCCCTGGGCATCACCCATCCTTCAAACAGCCTCTTTTCATTTACAAATTTAATGTTTTGTCCTTCCCTTGGTGAGTTTGGGTTGCTGGCCTGGCCTTGCAACTCCCACCGAGCCACTTGGTACCACCTCAGGCTCTCATCCACAGAAGTATCAATAAAATTAACTAAAATGCAGCCAAGATTGGAAACAAACAGGACATTGTTACAGAAACTGGAGCCTGCTGAGTACAGAGACCAACAGAGGAACAGATGGGACAGAGCATCCCAAAGATTTCTAAACAGAGGCAGAGCTGCAGAGCTAAATCAGAGTTAATTAACAAGCCCAATTAAAATTCCCCCAGTTCAGAGGTACAACAGGGAAGGGAGGCAAAGCAAGGCCAGAGGAGCAGGCTGGACATCAGCAGGTGGGAATGGCACCCTCGTGCTGCTGGCAATAACTGGTGTTTTTCCCCTGCCTTCTGCTAAACCTATCACTGTAACTCATCCCCTGCTTCCTTTCTCCGGCTGGGTGAGGGGGCAAGGCAGGAGCTGCAATTTCACTTTGCTGCTGGGCTGTTGCTGGCAGGGACACAAAGAGCTGCAGGTCTGAAGAGCAGCAGCCCCAGCCCAACCAGCTCAGAGGGGACAGGAGCTCAGACAAGACAGGAAACAGCACTAAACTCCAGGCAGCATCTCCTCCTCCTCCTCAGATCCCTGTGGAGCAGAGAGGGGCTGTGGCAGAGCTCACGTGCACAGCTCCCTGGAAATTCATGGCTCCAGAAGAAAAGGAAAAACCACTCTGCCTTCCACTGTAAATCTCATTTAGCTCCATCCCCCCCAGCACAGTTACCAGGCACTGCTGCACAGCTGTGACTGGGGGACACCAACCAGCCCCCCAGAGGTGGTAAAACCCAGGAATGGTTCTCCAGCTGCTTCCCAGAACTCTGAAGGCAAAGGCTCCTGTGTGACTGGAGCCTCACTTAAAGCTCTGAGCCAACACCACAGTCTCAGTGGGCTCAGCTCAGCGTCCTTCAAGAACCTCATAATCCCCTGAAAGGAAACTTTGACACATGGAGAACTGTTAGCATGTTTAATAATCCCCATGCCACCTTTTTTTAGGAAAAGAGAGTCAGGTTTCTCAAGCACCTTCTCTAGGCAGCATCCCTGTGGATCCAGGGATGGGAAGGAGTGAGATGGGGAGCACGGGGGTCAGCAAAGGGAGCAGGTTGGAAGGTAAATTAAAAACAAATACAAAGGGACTGCTTTTGAACAACCTGTAAGACAACTGTTAGACTACTCACTGCAGGATTCTGTGACACTGAAAGTCTTCATGGACTTACAGGGTCATCATTCAGGCAAGAAATGTTAATTCAAATTCATTAATTATAAATTCAGGTCTAAAGAAGAGATGCCACAAGCTGGCTTGGCTTTAAACCCTTTCCTAAGGCACACTCAGTGGCTGCTGGGCCAGGCAGGTCCCTGAGCTGCAGGGAGGTGGCCCTGAGGGTGTCACACAGAAAAAACCCACCTTGCACTGGGACTCACAGGAGAAAAGTGCCCTCACACGTGGCTTTGGGGACCTCAGCACTGTCCCTGCTGCCACAGCCAGCTCGTGGAATAGGTGAAGGGCTGGAGCACCAACACAAGGAAAACAACTCCAGCTGCTGCAAACCCACACAGGAGCCACAGCAAGCGAGATCTGAGGTCAGCATTCCAAGAAAACATCTCCCTCGTATTAAAAAAAAACCCAACCCTCTCTTGTTAAAAAAAAATTCCTTCTGTAACACAGTAATGCCACCGAAATAGCTGTCAGGAGAGGGCTCATCTCCTGAGCATTCAGCAGGCTTGGAGAGGTTTGCAGAATTTATGCAGGCAAGGAATGGGGTACAACAGAGCCCTTGTTTGGGAGAAGTGATGTTCAGCCAATGCTCCAGCAGCACTGAAAGGAGCTCCTGTCCCCACACTCCAGGGCCACTGCAGAGTCAGCCAAGCTGAGCCCTCAGGCTCACAACCTGCCCTGGAAGCTCAGAAAAACCAGTGCTCTGTCCAGGGATCTGGCACAAAGCAGATTTCTGCAGGAATTGGGTACTTCTGTCTGCTGTCCCTGAGGAAAGTCAGTTCTCAGCAGAAAGGGAGGAGGAGGCTGCTTTGGAGCTGGGATCCAGCCCCAGCTCCTGGTGAAGGTGCACGGAGGCATCAGGAGAACTGCCACAGCAGCAGCTTGGTGTACAAGCTGTGACCTGTCTGCAGAGCAGGACACGACCCAAAAGCTACAAGCCAGCAAGAATCCTCATCCCAACCAACATCCATCAACTCATGGCTCGCTGCTTTACCAGCAAAAGCTCCTGGAGTGGCTTCCTACAGCCCCTCCATCCTAGAGCAGGGACAAAGTTCAAAGCAACAACTTTTCTCAGTGTCTTATGCAGGATGGGCTGCTCAGCTCCCAAAAACTCCCAATGAAAGATGCTTTTAATGGAGGAGGTTTCTCACAGCCTGGGGTACATCCCATCCCCAGCCTCTGGGAACAGCACCACGACAGCCCCTTCCCCAGGACACCCCACTTGTGACTGTGGGCAACAAATAAAGAACTACTTGGTAACATTAACAACTTGTTATCACTAATATTAATCACTTATTAATGACTATGAGGGCTGTGCTTCACTACAGAGTTAAGCAGGGCTCCCACATGTCCCACAGCTGAAATTCAGCTGGGGGAGAGAGAGCAGCTGAATTCCTTGACTCAGCAGTGGCTCCGTGCCAGCCCTTCAGACTTCCCCAGCCTTGTTCCAGCCACTCTGCTGTGGTTACAAACGGCTCTGAACCAAAACAGGGTGGATGGGAGGTGAGGGGGTGCCCACAGCAGCTTCCCACCTCAGCAGCCCAGCATCCTGTGCTGCTCAGACCTGCTCAGAGGCGTGGGGAGCAGGAATTTGATGACTTTTCTTCTTTGAAGCTGCAGGGCTTCCATCCAATACTGAGGAGAAAAATCCCACATCCCCCAGACTGCTAACTTTCCAGAGATTTCTTTTCCATAACCATTTCTCTTCTCCTTCTTCCCCCACCCCCTTCCCACTGCTCTACACAAATTCTTCTGGATTCAGCCTCATTCTGACCCACCACCACTGGGCAGCCCTACAAGCTGGAAGCAGAGGAGTAATCCCAGTCCAGAGCTTGCTGGACAGGGACATCACAAAAGCCACCAGCTGTCACTGCCAGTAGAAACCCTGCCACCTCCCTCTGCTGCCCTGGTTGATGTGGTCTCTCCAAGCAGGAGTACACAGGGAAGTTGGGGATGAGGAAAGAGGGGATGCAGGAAGGGCTTCACCTCCCCTCTTGCACCTGCTGGAGGCTCCTGTCTCAACTCCACTCCTGGCTGTGACAACCCAGCTGGAAGCAATGGTGGAAGGAGGGGGATAAAGTCAGAATTTGACCCTTTTCCTCTCCATGGGACAGGTCAGGGCTTGGAGAGCAGGTGGGAGGTCGGGGAAGGCTGAGGAACTCAGCTGAGAGCCAGCAGTGACCTGTGTTGTTCAGCACAGGGCTGCTGAAGGAAAAGCACGAGAGCCCTGGCTCAGCCCAGGGAGAGCTCCAGCTCTGGGGAAAACAACACCACAGGGGCCTGGAGAGAAATGCAGGGGCTGTCCAACCTCTTCTTTCCATTCCCAAACACTGCCAGAACCAAGCACTGAATTCACCCTTTGCAGTTAAACCAGCGCTCCACAAACTGCAGTTAAAGTAGAATTCCATGAACTGCAGTTAGACCAGAATTCCATGAACTGCAGTTAAACCAGAGCTCCAAGGCCTGCAGCCAGCTGTGGCCCCTGGCAGGGGTCTGCCATCCTAGGCTGATGTGAGTTGGGTGGACCCTCACCTGCAGCCCAGACAGAACAAGCACAGGGTGGATCCAACAGCACTCACAGGCACATCCCTTCCACTGCCACCCTTGTGGGCATGGGGTGACCAGAGGTGTCAGCCAGGGAGGGGACAGGCAGCAGGAAGGCTCCCATGAGAGTGGCTGCCTGGATCGTGCTGACCAGTCCTCTTCCCCTCCCTCATTCCCACCTTTCAGCCATCCAGCACAAAAATCTGTCTTCCTCTTTTTTTTTCTTCCTTTCCCCCATTCTGCTCATGGCCTGGCTCCCTTTCAGATTCCTGGAGCAAAGTATTTATCTGCTGGATGAAGGATGACATCCGGCCAAACCCCAGACACGCCATCACGTCTGATGCAGCCCAGCCGTCTATCATGGCTCCCATCTCATTATTGCTGAGCTGGCAGCATTCCAGGCCTCGGGAATGGGCTCCCAATCCCTCCAGAGGAGAGAGTCAAGGACTTTTATTAATTAGCATTTTGAATTGTAGCTAATAAATACCCCTCTGGCATTCGGAGTGGGATGGGGAACAACAGTGGGGGTGTCCTTGAGATGCTGCAGGGTTTGGCTGCTGGAGGCAAAGGGACAAGAGGCACCCACTGAGTCCCTCTGGGTGCTGTGAGCTTCAATCTCCTCCCTGCAGAGGAGCAGGCAGGAGAGGGAGCACGGCCACCACTGGATCCAGCATCACCCACTCACCCAGCCAGCCCTACAATGGCCAAAACTCACCAACACACAGAATTCTGCACCCAGGACCCTGTGGAGTGTCCCTGAGGATGGTCCCCATAGCCCAAGAATGTGCCTGGGGTTGAGCTCTGTGCCAGTCCCTGTGTCTGGGACCCAAAGTGAGGAGGTGACAGGGGACTGGCACTGCTGGCTGCAAGGACAGAGGGCTGGGAGCTCCAGCTGCAAACACAGCAGCTCACAGGGCTGCCCCACTCAGCCCCAAAGGTTTCCCCACACACAGGAATGCTCTGGCCTCGTTCCTGGCTCAGCCTACAAGGCAAAATAAAGGTGAGGAGAGTGGGTGCAGGACTGAAGCTACCCTTCCATCCACCATGGCTGAAGGCCCCTCAGCTGCAGGTGGCTTCAGGACCTCACTCCTGCTGCAGAGCAGCTCCTCTCCCTCACACAGGCCCCAAAGATCCCTGCACAGGCAGTGCCCCACAGCCTCAAACAGCTCCATCCTCATGGTACCCCCTCTCTGATGTCCTTGCAAGCTGATCTTGTCCTGGTGTCCCTCACTTGCCCCTGAGCTGAGCCTTCCCTGAGGGATGACCCTCCCTGAGGGATGACCCTCCCTGAGGGATGGATGACCCTCCCTGAGGGATGACCCTCCCTGAGGGATGGATGACCCTCCCTGAGGGATGGATGACCCTCCCTGAGGGATGGATGACCCTCCCTGAGGGATGGATGACCCTCCCTGAGGGATGGATGACCCTCCCTGAGGGATGGATGACCTTCCCTGAGGGATGACCTTCCCTGAGGGATGACCTTCCCTGAGGGATGACCCTCCCTGAGGGATGACCTTCCCTGAGGGATGACCTTCCCTGAGGGATGACCCATGGGGCAGAAGGTTAAGTGGTGAGCAATAGCTGGGCAGGACAGATGAGAGCATCAGCAACAGCAAGCAATTAGTTAATGGGCTCTGAGGCTCTCAGACCAATCTCATCAGTGACCACGAGCTGCAGGAGAAATGATGGCAGGCCAAGCCAATAGAAACAGGAGCCAAAGGAGGAAAGCAGGGATGGGGGAAGGGAGAATTAAGAGAGGGAATGAAAATAATCAAAAACCCAGGGAGAAGATGTAGTCCACATAAGCACAACACTGAGCTGGAGACCTGACAGGCTCAGTCGCTGCTCAGAGGAGAAAAACAAAACCCCTTTATCTACCTCCACACCCT
>JACBWW010000029.1:2019106-2035275 GCA_020086605.1 Lanius collurio | reverse complement strand
TGCTTCACCACCGTCCCAGTGTGTGCTTCACCACCGTCCCAGTGTGTGCTTCACCACCATCCCAGTGTGTGCTTCACCACCATGCCAGCAGTGCCAGCCCCCCACCCCACTTACTCCTTGGGGGGGGTCAGGTCATCAGGCCGTGTCTCGAAGAACTGGAGCACCTCCTCACACTGGGAGATGTAGGGAGGCAGCTGGATCAGAGCCTGAGGAGGAAACAGAGACAGCAGTGATGGGAAGCACCAAAACTGTGCAGGGAGCCCGGTGAGGACCCCTGGGAGTGCAGGGACCCGGGCCATGGGTGGCACCCATGGGGTTGCTGCCACAGGCAGGGGAGAACCACAGCAAACACTTCCACCCACCACCCCAGCCCGCTGCAGATCAAGACTAAAGGAGAACAAGCAGAGCTTGCCCAGGCCCTGCTTAGCAGCTCCAGCCTTTTGGGCAAATGTGTCAGAGGGTGAGAGCCACAGGGATGTCCATCCCAGCATCCAGCCTCCCAGCATGGAGCAGCCATCCTTGGGAAAGGCTGGGCAGCTGATGTGTGGCAGACTCAGTGCCATCCCAGCACATCCCAAAAACGCTCTGCTGGGCAATGGCAGCTTGGGAAGAGGCAGGGAGAGAAGCAACGGAGGCAAAAGCATGGAGAGCAGAGCTGGGAGGCTGCTCTGCTGCTGTACAATGGCAAGAGATGTAAAATTCCCTCTTCTTCTTTCCCTTCGAGGAAATCTGCTGCAAAAAAGCTTCAGCAGTGGGACTTGCAGGGTGAGAGTGCCTGGCTGGAGGGGCAATGGAAAAAGGGGGCATTTAAAATCAGGGAGCAGAGCTGGAGCAGATTTTTAACCAGTGTTGTGTGTAATTCCCCCTCCCCTCCGTGTGCTGCCCCAGCAGTCTGGTGACAGCAGTGTGGGCAAAGCAAACCTCCCCTCATTTCTCTACTGCAGACAAAGCCACAGCTGCAGAGCCTCAGCGTTACCACAGGGATCAGATGTGGCTCCTTATTGCCCCAAAGTGCTAGCCCCAAAGCCCTTCCAGCCATCCAGCAGCCAGGTCCTCAGTGCCAGCACAGCAGACTGTCAGACCACTAATGATGGGCCAGATGTGAACAGGATCATGTGAGACACAGCAGAGAGAAAACCACACCCTGCGTGGCTTTTGGGTCCAGGGAAGGGCTATTCAAATATCAGGTTTTGCATGGATGCCATTCCCATGTGGTACCACTCTCCAGTTCCAGCATCCCATGATCTGAGTGATTTCCCCTGTGCCAAAATCACTTGGATTTTGTGGCTTGGAGAAGGCTCTGTGCCCTGTGAAAGCAGGGGATGATCCCAGAGAGCACCCTGTGCTGGAAGGAGGGCAGACAAGGCCCACAGCTGATTTCCCAGGACGTTTTGAAGGAAGCCCACCTAGAGCAGACTCTGTTGGGCCAAGCAGGCCACCCTGCAGCCCTGCTGGCCATGGTGCACAGCAGCTGTGGCCACTACATCAAAACCAGTGGCACAAACAGCCTGATGTTTGTCCCACCTCTGGCCCTGCCACCCAAAGCAGGGACCTGGGCAGGGCCATCAGGATACAGCAAAGTCACCTTCCCCATCCTGCTCCTGCAGACCTGAGGGGAAAAGCCATTCACCAAAGACAGGGAATCCTTGCTGGATTCAAATCCATTTTGCAGGCAGTGAGAAAGGGTTATTCTCTAGCAGCAGAGTTTTTAGTGGGCCACCCAGTCTCTTTGGAGTAGAGCACCACCACTCCTTCATCAACCCCCCTCTAACACCTCCTCAGAATCCCTTGGACAGGAGGCAGGCGGATCCCACACCACAAGAAAGACCAACAGATGTGGAAGACAAAGAATAAACTGGAGAAATGAGAAGACATTTCAGACCTCCTGTCCTTGCCATTCCTATGGCTGTTTGAAGTCTCATGCAGCAACTCACTGCTCTAACCAGTTGCTCTGACTCCTTCACTGCTTTTCCTGCACCTTACCCAGAATTGCCACGTTTTTCAGTACAACAGGAGCTGCAACAGAGCCCTTCAGCAGGAACACTGCCTTGTGAAAGCAGTGGTTCCCCCACTTGCATCTCCTCCCTGCTTCCACCCCAAATCTCACCCATCTCTTTGCAAGGCTCTCCCAGAGAACAAAGACCCCAACTTCCCTCAGAGAAGATGGCAATAAAGTAGAAGCTTCCCTACACAGCTTTCTCCTGCTAATTCCTTGCTCATTTTACATCTCTGCAGCCTCTGGTCAGTCCCACACCCACCTCAGCTCAGCTGCTTTCCGGGTAAGCAGCAGCAGCTCAAGGCCAGGCAGGGAGAGCTCGGAATTCCTCAGTGCTGCATTAACGGGAGGAGCAGAGCACAGCTCCCTAAGTGGGTCATATAACATCAGCCATTACGTTCCACTTGTTAAGTCAAATGGGTTCATTATATTTTATGCCACTAATGGCATCGTTCTGTAAGAAGCAGCTGCAGCATTTTATCACTGAGGGACGTTTTCTTCCCCAAAATTGAATTTACTGTCTGTGGAGCTGACACAGTTCAGTGGCTCGGGGGACAAGGGGCCAAGCTCAGAGCACACCTTGTACCACATCTCCATCACTCTGCCCTCATCTGCTGGCCTGGCCTGCAGTGCTCCTCAGCTGCAGCCCCTCTGCAGAGCTGTCAAGATGCATTTCCTGATTCAGCTCCATCCTTGGAGTTGTTATTCCAGCCACGGGCCTGGCTGAGGCCCAAATCCCACAGCCTCTCCCACACCTCCCTCACCTAAGGGATGGGATGGATATTTTACCATTTTCCCATCTTCTCCCATGTGTTTTACTCTCTTTGCATGTATTTCCAACAATATTCAGACTGGATTTTTGAGGCACCAGTCCTACCTTGAGGCCATTCCATGGCTGCTGCAAGTACCAGAGAATCATAGAATCAACTAGGTTGGAAAAGACCTTTGGGATCATCAAATCTTTGATGTGACGAGATGTGACACATTCAGTTTGATTTGTGTGAAAATAATTTGTCATGGATTTCAGTATTTTGTTTCCCCTGCCAAAAAAAAAAAAGAAAAATCTGCCCTTAAATCATAATTTCCCTTACACTTAAGCCCAGTTTTATATCCTTCAGGAGCATGGAGCAAATTGCCTCAGCCTTCTCTCTGTTCCAGTAATATTCTAAGGTACAAGTCATCTTACCCTGTGCAAAAAACTGGTTTTTGTAACCAGTAACTGGAGTTTGCATCCCAGTTTGGAACCACTCCACCATCCTACACCCTCAAGTGCTGTCTGCTATATAAAACAGGTCTTTTCCTAATAGATGGGAAAGGAAAGGCTCCCTGAGGAGCAGAGTCCTTCAAACCCTGTCCTGCATGCAACCACTTCTCTCCAAACCTGCGGTGATGGACACAGCCAGGTCCTTTCCAGCCCTTCCAGAGCTGGTTCTGCTCTGCAGCTGAAGAAAGGACAGGAGGAGGGCAAAGCCCAGCAGCAGGGTGCAACCTGGAGTGGGGCTGGGCACCTCTGCCCCCTGCAAGGCCAGGCCTCCAAACCCCGAGCATGAATCCCAAGGAGAGAAAAGCGAATCCGTGAATGGGTTTTAATCCCAAAAAGGGATTGATAGGGAATAACCCACAGTCTCCCTGTGCTCCCAGCACTGGCACACTGTGAGATGCCAGCAGTCCATCAGGATTGAGCTGGATCAAGCTGGCATTGCCCTTGGTGGGTGCTGGCAGCCCCCCTTACCTTGCAGTACTCGTCAATAGGGATCAGGCGCTTGACGGCGACGTCGCGGATGTGGCTCCGGCGGAAGAGGATCTTCCCTGAAATAGGAGAGGTGGGGAGGCAAGGGCAGGTCAGCACAACCCCCACACACTCTTTGGAATCACTCTGATTCCCTGCACACCCTCTCCTTGTCCAAAGTCCCATGTTCCCCCCTAAAGTTGTTATGCTGGTCGGGGAGTTTTCCCCCGGCCCAGTCTGGATGGGGTCAGAAGCTCAGACCCACGAAGCCGTAGCGAACCCAGAGAGGTGATCCCGTGAGGAACCGTCTCCCAGGGGGTCGTGGCTTCTCTCAGCCTTCGGCCGGGGTTGCCTGCAGAGGATGCCTGGCTCAGCAGGCTGTCAGCTCTTAGTGCAGTGATTTCAGCTCTGCTCTGCAAGGCAGGACCCCCCTTTGGCCAGGCCCGGATAGAGAGAGAGGAGGAGACTCTCTGGTGGTTCCGCAGAAGCAGCTTTATTCTAGCATCTTCCACGAAGGGGTGACCAGAGACGAATCCTCCCCCGACTCGGGGCAGAGGGGTCTCTTTTATGGGGTACAGAGGTGGGCGTACAAGGGTAAGAAACCAATGGGTACTAGGGTATTTTACATACAGTTTCCTAGAGGATCTTGGATCTATCTTTTCTAACTAAAAAGGCTCTTTGTTTCCCCAAGAGGGGCCTGGAGGGAGATAGTGCTACTTCCTTATCTCCAGGCCTCCCTGTCAGGGCAGGGGCTTGTCAGACCCCTACACCCCCCAAAAAAAATCCCATTTCCTCACACTGATTAAATACCTCGTCAGAATCGGGCACAGTTGGAGTGGCAAGGACGTTCTAGGAAAGAGAAGAGGAAACAATTCCCAGCAAACTGCATCCCTGTGGTCTGTCAGCAGTGTGGCAATGAGAGGAAACAGTCCCCATCAAAACACGTGCCTGACACCTCCCAGTTTGCTGGGGTGGGCAAATCTGGCAAACACTGGGCTTGCCAGAGCAGGACATCCCCTGTCCCACTGTCCAGGGCATCCAGCTCTAGTGTGGGGCAGCAGCCAAGCCAGAGGGTTTTTCCCCGTGCAGCTCCTGGAAGCCACAGTGTCGGGACTGCAGCTGAGTCAGACCTATAGAATTTTCCTTCCTGTCTGGGGTTTATTTTTGTTCTTCATTAATGGGCTCCTCTTGCCACTCCGTTTCCTCCCCTCTGGCTTGTGGCACAGGCCTCTTTCCTTTGAAGCCTAATGAGTCCTAAATGCTTCAAGCTGCTCTCTCAGGGAACAGCTTCTCTGGCATTTAACGAGACAAAGGCCATTAGCAGACAGTGAAACAGATACGTGATCAAAAGGGTTGGGACGTGGCAGGATTTCAGACCTCTCCCCAAAGCTCCAGGAACTGGCACTGCTCTGCAACAGTCACCTGGAAAACTCTGGTTTGGGGGGTGGGGGGTGATGAAGTTCCCTCAAGTTCCTCCTGACATCTCCAATACCACAGGAAAGTGGGGTTTTTGTGCCTGCTTGGGTTTCCAATCCCATCCCTGAACCCAAGGAGAGCAACGTCCATGGAATAACCCCTTCATTTATCAAAGAGGTCACCATGGGGCAACCCAGAAGCCAAACTCCCATCACCAACATCATCCTTGCAAACCACAGGAGAGCATGGAAAAAGCACTTGGAGAGTCTCACCATGGCTTTGGTCCCTACTGTGGGTCTTCCCAGGAGCCCTGGAATTGCTGAAGCCAGAGGTTAGGGGCCACCAAGAGCAGGACACAGGAAAATGGCCACATGATCATCACCATTTTAAATTCAGGGCTGGGTCATTTATGCCAATTTTAAGTCCAGGGCTGGGTCACCCCCTGTGCTTCTCCCTGACTTGGCCAGGAGCTGGATCACGGGAGACCTGAGCAAGCTGCCAATGCATTTTTGGAGCAGAGATGAACTAAAGCCAAGCCAACTTCAGCTTGCAAAGAGCACGAGCAAGAACCTTCTGGAGGAGCCAAATCTCCTCCCAGACTCAGTTAATGCTTTGAAACAGGAGCACACAGCAAATCCACTCAGTGCAGCTCCATCCCTCTCCTGCAGTGAGAGGGACGGGGTCAGCCCAGCTCATCCCAGGATTGCTCCTCGTTTCTACCAAGGGCTGGGCCATTCCTGGTGGGAAATGCTCTGCAATCCTTCTCAAAGCCTGCCAAGAAGAGCCAAATCTGGCAGACTTTGTGATACAGCAAAAAAAAAAAAAATCCCCCTCTATTCAATCTTCTTTGATTTTGAGGGTGAAGAGCCTGGGGACAGGGAATTTGTCTGGAAAGACTGGGAACAGCACCCAGGCTGGAGCTCCATTCCTTGCCCTGAGCAATTATTTTCCATCTGACAAGAGAATGATCAAGTTTTCCCTTCCCATCAGCAATCCCAGTGTGTTTGCTGCCGAGGATCTGCTTGAATGAGGATTTCTGAAAGGATGAATGGGTCACACCAGTTCTGTTGGCAGTGGTAAGAAGTGGCTGTTTTGGTTCCAGGTCTGCCAAAATGAAATCACTGATGGGTGGGTAGGTTATAAATGGCTGAAATAATAAGCTCTGGGTGTGGGAATATTGAAATGTTTAACAAACATATGCTAGTGAGTAATAATAAAAAGAATACAGTTTGGGGGAATGAATTCATCACAAGTGATCCTAAATTAGCCCAGGCACGGAGCATATGAAGCAGCAGGAAATGCAGCTCTTCTCTCCATTTGCTCTAGATCTAGTATTTTTCAACAAGGAAGTTCATTTTCTAACAAAAAGCCGATTTTAATCAAAATGCCTAATTAACATAATTGCAGCCCCTTCAGTGCTGCCAAATCCAGCAATATAAACCCTTGACTTGACAGGCAAAAGAGAGAGCAGGAAACCCCTTCCCTCCCAGAAGGGAAAGATGGGCAATGTGCTGGGTCAGGGAGATGCAGCATTTCCCTGGGCCAGACCTAAACCTGGGAACAGCAGCCCTGTCCAGGGGGACTTTTCCCATGGCCAAAACTGCCCAACTCGAGGGAAACACAGGAGGCTGAGGGGTGCAGAGAGCACAGGAAAATGCTGCAGCTCCAGGGGATGGTTCCTTAACACCTCATTCTGAGCTCTCTCTCTCCCTGACGCGTCCTTGGCTGCTTCCAGAAGATGTAAGGCTGGTTCTGGCAGTGCCCAAGGCCAGGTTGGGCAGGGCTTGGAGCCACCTGGGAGAGTGGAAGGTGTCCCTGCCCATGGCAGGGGTGAAATGAGGTGACCTTTAAGGTCCTGTCCAACCCAAACCATGCCATGGCTCCATGATTTTAAACCCATTTCTCTCCTCCCAGCACTGCTCCTGCCTCAGGAACACCAAGGACAAGACAAGAGAAGGGAGGCAGCTCTGCTGAGAATGGGGTTTTCCATCAGCTGCAAAGGTCAGTGCTGCTGCAGGCTCCACTCACCCAGCTCCTCTCTTGTCACAGCTCCAGGACTCAGAAATAATTAGATTTTCTTATTTCCATAGATAATGTTATGCATGAGCAATCAGAGCAGTGAGGCTCCCTCCCTGCTGGCCCCAGGAATTCCCTCCACCAGGAAGAGGGGTAAATACACTGTGCTTCACACAAACAAACAGAGCTCTGAGGGGACTGCACATTTATCACCTGGGAATGTGTCAAAACACGTTGATTTTGAAAAAAAAAAAAAGACAACTGAGATAAGGCACTAACACACAATGGCTACCCTGGCTGTGCAAGCACCCAGGACCTGCTGCCTGCTTTTTCTGGACTTTATAAACCTGTTAATCCCTACAAAGGAAAAGAGAAGCTCCACCGAAGGTGTTCTGTCTGGCCATGAAAATTCTGCCAGTGCCAGAAAGGATCTGTTCTCCCAGGAGAGGAAGAACCAAACTCCTCTGTGGATAATCAAGGCTGATTTGCTTTATCTGATTGACCCAGAGCAAAAAACTGATGGAGCAGCTCCAAAGATGGGGCTGCCAAAAAATGCAGAGTGGCCCCCACTGGGACTGAAAGGTGTCAGGGAATCTTGGGGAAAAGGCTGATAAGGAATTTGGGCCTCCAGCAGGGTGAGACAGAGCAGGCAGGCTGCAGGAGGGGTTAATCTCTCCAAACAAACAAAAACAGGGAAATGGAGCTCTGCAAATTGTTCCCTCCTGTGGGAATCCTCCAGGCAGAGCTGGAGTTGTACTGGGAGCAAGGAGCTGGGGAAAAAAAAGGCAGAGGGACCTCAAGCAGCAAAATTGTGGAGGCTCCTCTGGAGCCAAAGGCTGAATGTGCAGCAAGCTGAGAACCCCAAACACAACCCCCTGGCCCTGCCAGCTGTGAACCAAGCCAGGTATTCCAGGAGTGGAAAAGCAGCTGTGCCTCCTGCTTTGCCCTGAAGGGCTCCCCCCACTCTGCCCCCACCCCACGGCCTCGGAAAGAATTCACTGCTCTGCACCTTTCAAATCACATCCAGACTTTCCCTGGCACGGGTTCCAAACTCGCTCCAAAAAGAAAAGTCAGCCCCAAATGCACACATAATTAATCCCAGCCCCTGGAGCAGCCAGCTATTCCTGGGATGGGGGATCAGGCATGGGAGGTGGGGGTTCCAGGAGTCCTATACTTGGCATCTGCTCTGGGCAGGGGTTCTGATGGCCTGGGACTGCCCTCCCAACCTGCTACAGCAGAGATTCCACCTCATTAGAGCAGAAAATAACAATTAGGACCCCTGCCCCTTCTCCAGCTCAGAGAAAGATGCAACAAGACTGGGGAAAATCAGGTACAACAGCTGGAAAATGGATGAGTTTTCCTCCATCTCCTTCACAGGGCCTTGTGGGCAGCTATGAGCATCCCCACAGCTGTCCTGGGAGAAAAACGCCAAGTTTGTGGTGGCACTGATGCCCACACCGAGCAGGTTGGTGGGCTGGGAAGGGAGCAGAAAGGAGGCCTAATTCTGCATTTAAAAACAACCTCCCCAAACATCCTTTTCTCCTGCTCCCTTCTCAGGATTTCACTCTTTTCTGCAGCTAAATCTTCCTAAAAAGCAATTTTACAGCCAAAGTGAGCTCAGCCTCAGACAACCCCTCCTTGCCGAGGCTCACGTTTCCAGCGAGGCAGGAAAACTGGCCAGGATCTGCTCCAGGCTGCTGGGGCTGCACAGAACTTGGAAGGCTCAGCTCTCCTTAGAAAAGCTGTTTCCTGAAGGGTCTGGCACAGCCCTGCCCCGGCAGGCCCAGCTGAGCTCATCTCTCCTCTCAGCTCCTCCTTTCCTGGGGTCTCCACGCCGTCACCTCCCGGCCACCGAGGGTGGAACCCTGGTGTGGATGTCCCAGCTGGGCACTGGCAGGGCTCTGTGACCTCTCCTGCTGCTCCAGAGCTGCTGCAGGGGCACAGCTGGTGCCAGGGACAGGCTGGGTGCTGCCACAGCCCCTCCAGGAGCTGCCCCAGCACCGCATGGAGCTCTGCCAGGGGCTCAAGGCCAGCTAAAAGAGCTCAAAGAGCACTTCAAACTCCCCTCTGTGGCAGCAGATCTTTTCAGGCACAGAGCAGGAGCACTGCCAGGAAAATCCAAACCCCCCCATGCCGTGCCATGGGGTAAATGTGGTGCCAACACCCAGAAAGGGACAACCCCTGGCCCCAAAGCTCAAGTGTGACTGCTCTGCTTCAGAGGATCCAGCTCTGTGACTGCACCCCACAAGAGCTGCGTGGGCTGAAGGACTTGCACTCACAAAAGCCCCTTCTGAGAGCATCAAAGACCTGCTCCAAGAGGCCACAGTCTCCAGAAATTTCCCATAAAAAGTCAAATCCTCAAAGCCAGCCCTCACAAAACAGAGTTCCTGCGGGCTGGGTGTTGTAATGTGGGGTTAATCCTGGAACTCTCTTCCCATTCCAGGAAACCAGCCTGACAGACAAACCCAGTGGCACCTTCTCAGGTCGTGGTGGTGACCCTGAGCTTGGGACACTTTGGGGTTTGCTAAGGAAGCCAGAGTTGCAGGAGGCATTTTTAAGAACTGCAGTGGCCACAGAGGCTGATGCTGCTCTGCAAGGGGCTTCCAGAAAGCAGAGACCTTGCAGGAAACCACTGCAGCCAAATCCCCCTTGGTAATGAAATTCAGATGCTCAAAATGGGACTGGGAACAAGCTCCAGCATTCCCAGAAGCTGAACACAATCAAACCCCCAGCAAGTCCAGGGTCACAGAACCACGTTTTTGCAGAAAAAAGTCCCAGACTGTTTGACTGAGCTCACCTGGACAACACCCCTGGGCTGAAAGAGATGAAGGTGGGGTTCAGCTGTAGAAGACTTATCATCATCCCAAACTGGGAAAGGCAAAGAGCTGCTCCAGAAAGGACTGAGGCTCCAGTACAGCCAGCAAATATTAGAAGAGCCTTCCCTTACCCCCAGGTGAAATCCTGAGAAGCAGAGCTTGTACAGCCTCTCACTGGGGAGGTTCTGGCTCATGGAACTGCTCCAGGAGGAGCAGCAAAAGCCCCACCATTCCCACTTCCAATAAGACAACTTCCCCGAAGCAAGAGGGCTCCTGAAGCTGTCCCAGCCTTTCATTTCCAGCAATTTCCACCCCCTTTTTTTGCCCGCAGTGGAAATCCCAGTGACACGTTTCTGAGCAAAGGGAAACTATTTCAACACCAAGGAGAAACAAATACTGGTGAGTGTGAGCAGCAGAGCTCCAACCAGGCTTCCCTTCCAAAAATAGCAGCGTTTTGGTGGGAATTTTCTGCAAGTGCAGCACAGCCAAGCATAAATCCAATTTTTCCAAGCGATGCCCTTTGCCAATTTGGCTTCCACCTTTCCCTGCTGGCAGGAGCTCTTGTACAGCAAGGGCTTTCCTGCTGTAACATCAGGTGAGCTTTGCTTTTGCTGATGTTACAATGCCAGGACAAGGCAGAATCAGAAACCCAGAGCAGATTCTCCTGCTCAGAAAGGGGTGGAAATGATTTTTTTTTTCCACACCACTCGGAGAAAAAGCAAAGCCCACAAAAGCCTTTATGTTTCTAGAAGAGCCAGGAGGCAGAGCACAGCACAAAGGGCTGCACTAAACAGACCTGACAGCCACTGGAAGTGATTATGGTACCGTGACATTCCTAAATGTCCTCATTAGCTACCCAGGGCTGGGGGGAAAAGACAACTCTGTGGTCAAAGAGACTCCCCTCAGGCTGCTCCTTTTCCCAAAGGATATTAGGGATCCTTTTTCCCCCCACAGCAGCAGACACCAGCAATCCCCCACACCCCAAAGTGCCACAGATTATCCCATCTGTTCTTTGGGCATAAAACCCCTGGTGTTGGACATGTCATGGCACAGAAATCCTGCCTTTGAGCAGTCAGCTCCAAACACCACGGAGGAAGCTGAGGCTGTCAGCCAGCTGGAGTTCCATTGTTCTTTCTCTCTGGCTGTCCCCTGGGACAGGGAAAGCAGTGTGGGAGCAGTTTGGGGCAGCCTCACACCACCCTCAGCCCTGTGCTGCTGTACCTGAGGGGTTCTTGGTCTTCCACTAAAGAATTCTGGAGGGCCAGAGAAATCCTGAGGGGTAAAACACTCACTGAGCACTCTGCTAACAAATAGAGAGGCTTTAAAGGACACACTGCAGGCCAAGAACTGGGGTGGTTCAGCAGATAAGAGCTGAAATATGTGTGTGCTCACACACAGGCTGGGAAAGAGCTCCTGCTGTGCCAAAACCAGCATGGATTTTGCTGGAGCCACTCTCCTACCTGGCAGAAAGGGGATGATCCTTTGCTTGGGGTCCTTCTGGCCTCCTTCCATTGGGAACTTGTCCAGCATCTGCATCTGGAAAAGGAAATGCAAGAGAGGTGATGAAAGGCAGGGATTAACCTGCAGGACACGAGGCCACTTGGCCCAGGAGGGGACAGAGCAGGAGAGGAGACAGAACATGCCCAGAGATGTCCAACCACTCCCTCCTTTGGAAGGAAGGGCAGGGAGATGCAAACTCTCCCTTGGTTTCTCTAGGGCATGGATCTGAAGTGTCTCCCAGGATTTCTGCAGCTCACAGGTGCCTTGGATATTTGAAAAGGGTCTGTCTGTGTCTGTTGGAGCTCTGTGCCTAAATAATTCAGCTTTTATGGGAGCACTGGAGACAACCTGCCCAGGAAGTGTCCTGAGCACCTAGAAAGTCTCATCAGCCCTGCACATGCAGTAGTTACAGTTTTTTTCCTTGGATCTCAAAGACTGGATTAAAATTATTGAGGTTTGGAGCAGAGGGGGCAGGAAGGAGGAGGCATTTTCCCCTGCATTTCGAGAAGAAATTAAAAACTCCCCCGAGACTCCCAAAGACAACAGGAAAACCAAAAAGAGCTCTCAGAGGGAAAAGGAGAGAACTCAGAAACAGGGTGGCACTGAGCACAACTGGGCTATGTTCACAGCTGCTTCTCAAAACAGTTGGGAAGAGTTTGTGAGGAGGAAAATGTCCCCAGACCTGGCACCAAACAGGGGCTGTGGTGACATTAGAGCAGCCCCAGGCAGGATTTGGCTCCCCCAGGCACTGCAGCCTCCCTGGGCACACCAAGATCTCTCATTCTTCCCTCAATCCACGAAAATCCAGGCTGCCACCACGTCTCTCTAACTCTGAAACCCTCCTGCTGCACTGTGGTGGAGAGGTTCCTGCAGGGAAGAGCTTTGGAAACTGTGGGAGTGGAGAAGGGTGAGGAAAACGAGGCACAGAAGCTGCACATCTGATTGTGGTTAAACAGTGCAATCCTGGAGGCACTGGGAGCAATCCTGGGGGCACTGGGAGCAATCCTGGAGGCACTGGGAGCAATCCTGGGGGCACTGGGAGCAATCCTGGAGGCACTTGGGAGCAATCCTGGGGGCACTTGGGAGCGACCCTGGGGGCCCTGGGAGCAACCCTGGAGGCACTGGGAGCAACCCTGGGGGCACTGGGAGCAATCCTGGGGGCACTGGGAGCAATCCTGGGGGCACTGGGAGCAACCCTGGAGGCACTGGGAGCAATCCTGGGGGCACTGGGAGCAATCCTGGGGGCACTGGGCGCAACCCTGGAGGCACTGGGAGCAATCCTGGGGGCACTGGGAGCAACCCTGGGGGCACTGGGAGCAATCCTGGGGGCACTGGGAGCAATCCTGGGGGCACTGGGAGCTTTCCCTGCCTCTGCTGGAGCCCCAGCTGAGGACCCCTGGCTCCCAGAGCACCGTGAGCCTCCAAGGCACGCACGGTGCAGGCTGTGCCTCTCCCAGCAGCACGTGCCTGGGCTGTGCCTCTGGCCAGATCCCTTCCCAGCCATGTGATGCCACCAAATCCATCCAGAACTCCAGCCCAGACCATCTCCATTTCCTTCTGCTGGGCTGCAAAGCAGCTGCTCAGCGTGGGGGCTTTTGCTCCAGCCCAACCCAGCACCACCCCAGTCGGACCAGACCTGCCTGGGTTGGCACCATTCAGCCTGGCAGTCACAAAATGCTCTTTTTTTCTTGCTGGAAGGAGGGAAGGAGGTTGCAGAGTGTGTGGAGCACCCTCTGGCACTCAGAGGAAGAGGAGAAGGCAGGAGGGTTGATCCCATGGATCCCATCCAGCCTGGCTGCCACATCACAGCTCTGGAGGAGGCTGCAGCCAACACCAGCTCATCAGCTTTCCTGGGCATGAGCCTGTGGGAAGGACAGCTGGAAACCTCACTCCAAGGCAAACAAGGCCAGCTCTGGCTGTAACCACGGGAGGCAGTTTGGGACAGCAGATCCAGAGCCACAGAAACCCAGCCTGGGGCTGAGGGTTCCTCCAGAGCACCACACACGAAAAAGCACAAAACAGAGAGTGGAAAAGATCAGCTCCAGGCCCAAGGGATGTCACCAGAGATGGGGAGAAGCCAGCTGGCAGGGCTCCAGGTTCTGAGGCTCCCTGTGTCCTCCCTGCTGCTGCTGATCTTGCAGGATGGGGATAGGGCAGGGGTTGTCCCACTGCTCTTGCCAAGGAAAGCAGCCCCAGCTCTGGAAAAGGGATGGGAAGAGGGAAAAAGTGCAGCAACCCTACAAACCCTGCGGGAGGGAGGCACAGACAGGCACAGAGGATGGTCTGCAGATCCCAGTGCCAAGTTTTCCTGGGAGAGCACCCTTCTCCCCAGCCATGCAGGGAGGGAGGAGCATGGGGAGACTCCCACAAACCCTCCTTGCAGCAGAGGTGTCCATCCCAGCCCCAGACAGGACTGCTCACACCACAAGGGCCATCCAAGATCCTGGGGAGAGGGGCAGACAGGGCAGGGGAGATGCAGACACAAAACATGGGAGAGCACGGAGAGGCCAAGTCTCGCTCTCAGCAATGCACTCAGCCAGCTCAGGAAGAAAAATGAAGGAAAAAAAAATCCCCCAGCAACAATTAATCTATTGTTTCTCCCCTTCCAAGATTATTTTTAAGTATTTGTGACAGAAAGAGAAAAAAGAAGATTGGAGTGGATGCAGTTTGAAGAATTTGGGTGGTTTTTATGACGTGGGAAGCTGCTGTATCCCACTTTTCACTGAGCCCTTTGCAGCAGGCAGAGGGATCACAGCTTCCCAGGCCCTGGAGCCAGGACTGGGGCACAGAACCCAAGTGGGGTATCCCTGTCCAGACTCCCCACACCAGCACAGGGCACTTTTATCCACATTTATCTCCACCACCAACTTATCTTATCAGTTCACTGTTTTCCTTAGGAACCCAGGAATGTCTGGGCAGTGAGTCTGGAGTGAGGCAGACTGTGGGAACCCCCTGTCCCCATCCTGAGCTGTCCATTAACAGGATCATACAGGAAAAATAAACCAAGATAACACCCGCAGGGATGGGCAGCCTTTGAAAAGCAGCTTTGTACCACCAGCTCACCAGTGCTGCTTCATCAACAGGAAACTCATAAGATAATCTCCTAATTGGACCAATTAACAGTGCTGCAGACTGCAGGGGAGCCTGGGGAGAGGGGAATGTCCCTGCTCAGCAGGATTCACGGGAAGCAAAGAGCTTTGCCCTAAAAAGAGCTGCTGGTGCAGTGCCAGAGGGTTTTACACACACAGGGTGAGCCCAGAGATTTGGATGCTGCAGGAGAGGGCCCCAGGTGTCACAGCCTGCAAGCAGGACATGTCACTTCCCAGCTGGAAAAAGCTTGGAGAAATCGCTGCCAAAACCCCACAACCTCGAGCCAAGTGCCAGCAGTAATAAGGTGTGCCATGCTTTGCTTCTCCTCTCAGCTCCACAGGGCAGCAGAAGAGTTTTTCCCTCTTTTCAAGAGGATTTGTTGAATGAGACAAGAGGAACAGGCAGGAGCTGATGCCCAGAAAGTTCCACTTGCCCAGGAGGCAGAACTGCTGCCCTGGGCAGTGCCCAGAGAGGCTCTGGGGTCTCCTCCCTGGGGATATCCCAGAGCTGCCTGGACACATCCTGTGCCCTGTGCTCTGGGATGGCCCTGCTGGAGCAGGGAGGTGGCACCAGGGACCCTCTGTGGTCCCTTCCAGCCTGACCCATCCCAAAATTCTGGGATTTGCTCTGTTTGATTGACAGAGGTTCAGCCTAAAACCCCACTGCTCCTTTGTGGCCCAGCATGAGAGAGCTGCCCAAAGCCATGCC
This sequence comes from Lanius collurio, assembly GCA_020086605.1. Taxonomy (NCBI): domain Eukaryota; kingdom Metazoa; phylum Chordata; class Aves; order Passeriformes; family Laniidae; genus Lanius; species Lanius collurio. Next base: position 2,020,004 of record JACBWW010000029.1, on the reverse strand, counting down.
TGCAGCAGCCAGGCCTGTCCCCAGAGCAGAGCAGCCAGCTTTTGACACCACTCGAAGGGAAAAGGGGGAGAAAAAAAAGGAGTTCAACAAAAGGCTTCCCAGTGAGGCCGAGTGTGGTGGCAGAATCACAAGAGGCTCTTTGTGACAACGACAGCAGCCCTGCTGAGGGAAGGCAGGAACAGCACGAGCAGCAGCCTGCCATGGAGCAAAGATGAGCCTGAGCCAAGCCTGCTCTCATCCCACACTCCCCATCTCTGGTGAGCAGGGAAGGCCACAGGGCAGCCACCCCATGTGTGTGTCCCTGTCCCTACAGGGTGAGCTCCAGAGGGGACATTCCCAGGCACTGCTCTCCCTGACACCCCGTGCCCCACTCCAGACTGGAGTCACCAGCACGCCACTGATCCCCAGGTGAGGTGGAACAGGAACACAGGTCCTGCCATCCCTGCCAGCCCCAAAGGGACAGGATGAGGGACACAGTCCCACACTGAGAACCAGGGACTCCTCAAAGTGCTCCTGCAGATCAAAGCACTGCAATCAGCTGGTTTGGGAAGCCTCTGCCAAGCAATAGTCTGGGAAAGAGACATCTGGCAGCAGCTCACAGGCTCCTGATGTTTAGTCTCTCTGTGATCCTACAAGAGGCACCTTCCCTGCATCCTCAAGGGCTGTCTGAACAAATGGGGGGTGAAAAAAACCCCACAGCAGTCCAGAAGAGAAAAGGATTAACAAGGAGCAAGCTTAGATCCCAAAAGTGGGATGCCAGTCCTGGGGAAGGGCTGCAGTGGTGGGGCACCACGTAATTCCCATTCCATGGCCATGGGGAGCTGGGTGTTCACAGCAGGAGGAGTTCAAGTGCACTTCAACATCACCAGGAGAGGCAACCCCGACCCCCCAGCACAAG
>JACBWW010000029.1:1985314-2009199 GCA_020086605.1 Lanius collurio | reverse complement strand
AGGGAGGGTTGGAGTGCCCATCCCTGGAGGTGCCCAAGGAAGGGCTGGAGGTGGCACTCAGAGCTCTGGGCTGGGGACAAGGTGGGGATGGGGCACAGCTGGGACTCTGATCTTGGAGCTCTTTTCCAACCTCAAGGATTCTGTGGAGTCAGAGTCCAGCAGACTCCAGGCTTCCCTCCTGGGTCAGTGTGTGTTTGGAGTGTCCTCCCTGCCTGCCTGGGGAGGACAGGACACTTTGCCCCTTGGCTCTGCTGTCAGCACCGAGCGTGCTCGTGTTTTCCTTGGCCCTGCTCCTGAAACAATTGTTTAGCTACGATGGAAGGTGACAACTGATTCAGCTGTGGGTTCCCCACTGGGAATACCAGGAGAAACTCCCCAGCCACTGCCACACTGAGCTGCAGCACCTCCTCAGCCCCACCAAGCTCCTCTCTCCCGCTGGCATCCAGAAGTTCCCAGGTCCCTGCCAAGGAACAGCCTCTGACAGCCAAGGAGGGTGCACCAACCTTCACCCCAATGCAGCCAGAGCTGCTCTTGACCAAACAAACCCTGCTCAGCCCCTGACAGGAGCATGGAAAGTGCAGCCAGAACCACTGGGAACGTTGTTAAGTGAACAAATATCCCGACCCAAACATGCTCAAGGCAATCCCGATGGATTTTCCCTGGGTAACACAAGACAGATTCTTGACACACAGATCACCTGCAACTCAAGTTTCCAGTTCTTCCTCCAGCACATCAAAAAGATCATCAGAACTGGACCTAGGAAAAATATTTTCCCCTCTTGCTTTTTTCAGAAGCAGCTGAACCATTTCAGTCCCTCACTTATTTTGTGGGGGGTTGTGTGGAATTTTTCTTTCTTTTTTTTTTTAAACAACCAGAGGCACGAATAATTTCCAGCATGGAAAACTTCTGCCTAAAGAGCTAAAATTGGCATAGAATCATCCAAGAGTCACACAAGAAAGGCCTCCAGCAATGGCAACAGTCAGTGCTACCAAGCCTACCTAGAGCATTTTTTTCCACTGTGCTCAGAGGATCTGTTTCACTCCTCGCCTCTCAATCCAATTTCCACTGTCCTGCCCACAAATTTAAAATAAAGACACCAGGAAGCATGTGTGATAAGGGAGAAGGAAGGGGAAAACCACAGCTTCTTTCATTCTTTCAGCACAGCCAAAAAGGAGTGGTTGCTATTATTTTTCTTTTTTTTTTTTAAGAAAAAGCTGCAGGGAACAGCAAAGTGTGGGGAGATGTTTGCTTTAAACTTTCCCACCTCCACCATGACATACCCATATATATAAAATATACGTATTTATAAAGTATTTCTGCTTCTAGAGGTGCTCCAGGGGGTTTTGCAGAGCCTCTGGCTCCAGTGATGACGTTTTCCATCTCAGGAGCGTGCAGAGCTCCAGCCAGGATGGAGGGGAGGGAGAGAGGGAGGACAGCCACGATTCCCCACATTCCTCTCCCAACCCAGGGACACAGCACAGCTGGAGGCACAAAAACCCCAAACAAAAACCCCAAAAGGCCGTGCCCCCCTTGCAGCAGACAACAGAAGGAGCTTGGCCACCACCTTGGAGCACCAGAGGAGATGCTGCAGAGAAGGAAGCATTTCCTTCCAGCCCTGGCTGCTGCCCAACAGCTGTTCCTTGTTTATTTACTTTAATATTTCCTTGGTTACACAAGCAGCTGTGCACAGCTTAACCCCTGCCTGGGCCACCCTACCTGGGGCTGTGTGACAGCAGGGCAGGGCCAGCCAGGGCACTGCCAAGGCTGCTGAGCTCGTGGTCACAGCTCTGCTGAGGGTGTCCTGCTGGGCAGGGGACAGGGCACCACCGGTGTGAGTGAGCAGCCCCTGCCCCAATCCCAGAGTGTGGAGAAGCCAGCTGAACCTGGGAAAGCCATCTGCACTCCCCCGGGCTGGCTCTGGGGGCAGGCTGGAATTTCAGCAGTGTTTGTGTCTGGATGCTGAGGTCTGAGGAAAGGCTTTCTCCTTCCCCTTTGGAAGGCAGCCCACAGCGATGCTCAGCCTCACATGAGGGGGTTCTGGGGGCACAGAGTGCCCAGCTCCTCCCCTGGTGCCACAAACAGCCCAGGAAGGGCATTCCAATGGCCCCTCTGGCAGCTGCTGCCAGTCCAGAGATCCCTTTGTGCATTTTCTTTTCTCCTCTGCACAGAGCCTGTTCCAGCAGCTCGGTTTGTGTTTTGGCTCATAAAGCCCAGCCAGACCCCTTGGCCCATCTCCACCAAGGAGGAGGTAGAAAACACCCTTTGCCTGCTCACCCAGAGCCCTGGTTTGGGTTTTCTGCAGCCCAGCCCACCCCAACTGCCTTTCCAGCCTCCTCCCTCCTGCTTCCATTCCCCTCCTGACTCCCTCCTGCACCAGGAGGGAAATAAATCACAGAACCATGGAATGGCCTGGGTTGGAAGGGATCACTTTGTTACAACCCCCTGCCATGGGCAGGGACATCTTCTACCTCACCAGCTTGCCCAGAGCTCCATCCAAGCTCTTCTGGGACACTTCCAGGGATGGGGCAGCCACAGCTTCTCTGGACAGCCTGTGCCAGGGCCTCCCCACCCTCACTCACGGGGAGGAATTTTTTCAAGATATCTGATCTAAACCCACTCTCTCTCAGTTTGAAGCCACTCCCCCTAATCCTGTCACTTCATGCTCTTGTAAAAAATCCCTCTCCACCTTTCTTGTTGGCTCCTCCAGGTACCAGAGCAGCTGCCCTCTGGGCTGGCAGCGAGAGCAGGCACTTCCCCAGGCCCTGCTCCAGGGAACCAAGTTGTTTTCCAGTGGCAGCCCAGTGACAGCAGCTGGGAAAGCCACAGGAATGGAATTTGGACCGAACTCTAACAAAATCCTCCCCCAAAGCAAACAAATTCCCCCTTCCCCCAATAAAACCCCCAGTGACTGCACAGATAAAACCGAAGGCAGCTGCTCAGGTGAGCTCAGCCTTTCATCCTCCCCAGCCAAACCCCCAGGACCCGCAGGATTCCCTCCCTACCTGCAGGTCAAAGAACTTGCTGTACCGCCGGTAAATGACCTCGGTGGCTCCACTGGACCAGGTGACCTTGATGATGTAGACCTGGAGGGGACAGAGGGACAAATCAGAGAGAGGGGACCCAAAAAGCCTCACCACAACCCAAAAAGCTGCCAGTGCAGCCCTCACAGCTGGGTGACAACTGTGAGAACGCCTCAGATCACTTCAGCAACACCACAGCATGGGCAAGCCTAAATTATTGAGCCCCACTGCTGCAGCTTAACCAAATATTGATTTCTAATGGTGAACTGAGCTCTGTGGCCCTAGAGAGGGCCACACAGTGACGTTCAATGACATTTTAGTGTAAAAACACAGCACAAATCCCGCCAGACACGGGAGCTAAGAACGAAACCTTGGCTATCCCACCCTCAGTTGCAGGTGCTGAGCTCCCAGGGCAGCCCCAGCCCGGCCCCTGGAACTGGGACTGCAAGAGCTCCAGCCCCCAGGGTTTGAAACTCCACCTGTTTGTGCCACGAGCAGCTCTGAGGTTTGGGGTTCTTCCACTTGCTGGGGTGCAAATCACCCTCCTGATCCTTAAAATGCCCCACAATCAACCCTGGTCATTGCAGGTTATTCACAGACCCCATGACCAGGCTTTTAACTGGTGATGAATGCAAAACAAAACACCAAACCCAGCCCATTTCGTCATTAATTCTTCCTTGAAGGACAACAAGCAAATCACAGAATGAGGCAATTACTGATCTGATGTCCTCCCTTGTTTTTCACAGAGAGCAGAGATAACCCTTGATGAGGTGCCAGTGCAACACCCAAGTGATACAGATCTCAAATTGATAACAGATTGACTGAGTAGAACCACGGGGATTTTTTTTTTCCTCCTAACTCATGTGCGTATTTCCACCAGAAATTCAAGTATCCATTCCCTGAAGAAGGACCAAAACATGCAGAAGCCCAGGGGAAGGGACCTGCTGAACTTCTGCCAGCAGAATCAAGCCTGAAGGCTCTTAAATGCTGATGATTTAGTATTGAAAACAGAATCTCTCCGGAGTTCCACAAGGTTTTTCCCACTGAGATGCCCGTTTTTCCAGGTTCTGGAAATGTGACCAACATCCTAAACCAATATCCAAATTCAAACACCAGGAGTCTCACGTGGATAGCACAACACTCAATTATTTGGGTTTATCAAACCTACTCCAATCCTGTACTGAAAATCTACCTCAAACCTCACTCTGCTGCTCAGAGGGTTGACACAGCCTGAGCCACCAAGGTGAGGACACTCCCGAGGGGTGACAAACTCATCCCAGTGGAATCACTTCCAAGTTAAGGCAGAAAATGAGGCAGCGAGAGGGATCAAGTTCCCATTGCCAAAATAAAGAACTTCCCTACTTTCAGACCTGTAATTCAAGGTCCACTTTCGTTGAACTTGGGTTGGGTTGGAAGGGACCTTAAAGATCATTTCAATTCCACCCCCTGCCATGGGCAGGGACACCTTCCACTGTTCCAGGGTGCTCCAAGCCCCGTCCAACCTGGCCTTGGGCACTGCCAGGGATCCAGGGGCAGCCACAGCTTCTCTGGGCATCCTGTGGTGCCTCTTCCTGGTGCTGCTTCCTCACCACCCTCACAGGGGAGAATCCCTTCCCAATATCCCATCTATACCCACTCTCTCAGCCTGAAGCCATTCCCTGCTCTGCTTCCCTTCACAAACCCCGATTTTGGGATGAAGGACCTGCACTTCCTCCATATTAACACAGGCAACACAGATGGATTCTCCAAGGCAGCATCTGCTCCTCCAGCTGGGGAGGCCTGGAAGGACCACACTGAGCTCCAGGGGAGGCAGCACCCCACCAGCAAACCAAGGGTTAACCTGATGTTAACACAGTTCAAACTCCTTTCCCCTCTCCCCAGGACTTGTTACTGGGCCAGCATGAGCTCATGTGGGCTGGAAGCTCAGCTGATATCCCAGTTTTCTTACCAGTGCACAGCACTCCTCGGGGTTATATCACTGCTGGCCACCTGCCTGCAGAGAGCCTTCCACTGGGGCAGCAGGAGCAGCCAACTTTTCCTCACTGTTTATTCCTATCCTGCCTTTATTTGGAGTCAACAGCTTATTAGACTGGGATTTTAATCAGGATATGGATACACTCGAGCCAAAATCATTCAGAGCTCTTCAGGGTAATAAAGCCCCGAGGTGTGAGGGCACACCAGGCTTCCTTGTGCCCTCTGCAGCTGGGGGAAGGAGTGTTTCTCCTCAGTGGTGAGCTCAGCGGGGTTCTGCTGGCAGGCAGATCTCCCAGGAGGCAGGAGAGCAGTTTCTTGCACATCCCCTTCCAGCAGCAGAGAGGTCTCCAGGGTGATCTCCTCAGCCGAGTTATGGAAGGCAGAGAAGATGGGGAAGCCCGTGGGAACAGGAGCTCCTCAGTGTCCATAAAACCTGGGCAAAGCCAACTTCCTCTCTGCTTGTGGATATTCCTCGCCCTTCCAACAGCCCTGTCCCACCAGATCTTGGTCTCTGCCACCACCTGATGCAGTCCCTGCTGGCCCAGGAATAAAACACCCACCAGAAAACACCAGGTGCTCTCCTCACCTAACAACGGCAGTGCAGGTTTGGAAAGGGATGGACAGTGCCCTCAGCCACTCAGAGAGGGTTTCCAGAGGGACTGCACATGAGGCACCAAGCTCCTACAGACCCACAAATCCCTTCCTGGGGTGCTTTTGGAATGATCCAACTTCTAATGATCAAGACAGCTTTAAAACCATGGCACTTGGTCCCAAGTTTCCCCTCCTGGCCTGGCACTGGTTCTGCCAGGAGCAGCCACCAGGAAGCAGCAACCTCAATAACCCAAATTTTGTCCCAGCAGGAGCCACCCCTTCGGCTGCCCCCTCAGCCCCCAGCCCTGCAGAGGCTGCTCTGAGGCTTTTTCCCAGCCCACGGGTGGGTGAGGCCATGTGGAAGCAGTTACTCCATGGGTCTTCTCCAGCCCTGATCTCCCTGCAGAGAAATCACACAGAGAAACCACCAGCAGAGCTCTTCCATGGAGAGGGGATCCCCCGGGGCTGCAGCTGGCACAGCTCTGGGGTGTGCCCCCACAGGGATGGGGGCTGGCACTTGGATCCTGCTCCAGGGATTCCTGAGGGATGGGGGAGCCGAGGGGATGGCAGGGAGGGGTGGCCAGATCCAGGCGGGGGGCTCAGGGAGCCTGGCCAAAATCAACAGCTGAGCTGTCCAAATCCCAAATATCCAAATATCTACAGCCCTTCCCGGGCCAGCTGTGGGGTGTGCAGCAGGGAAGGGAAGGAGCTGAGTCGGTGAGAGCCAGGAATGGTGGCTCCCCTTCCTTCCTCCCTCTGGAAAGGACACCTGAGCCTTCTCCCAGCCCTGAGAGCCTCCAGTCCTGGGAGGTACAGAAGCCACAGGGGCAATTTTTGAGGTGCAGCTGGATCTTGTTTCATGCCAGGTCAGAGGAGCGTTTCTCATGACCACCAAACCCTCTCCATGCTCCCACCCCTTGGAGAGCAGAAGTGGAACAGATCCCTCACAGAAAATGCCAACTTGCAGATGCAAAAGGCCAAACACAACAGACTCCACTGGGATTGGGCCCCCAGACTCCTTGGGATTCCCAAACTCCCCACATTACAAGGAAAAGGTCACAAACCAACTACTTAAAAATGACCATTTGAGCAGTGTGACATCAGGACCACCAACCACTGCCCAAGGTTCTCCTTGGTCCCACTAAATACCCTAAATGGAAATATAATATGGAAAAAGTGGATCCTGCAGCCTTCCCAGTGGGCACCACAAGCTTGGTGCCCTCCATCACCTCCCAGCATCTGTCACTGCTGTCCCCTCCCCAGCAGCTCCCTCAGAGGGAGAACGGGCCAGTGGAAAACGGGGCTGAAAACCTCTGGATGGGAACTGTCAGAAAAATGACAGTTTGCCACACGAAATGCAAATGGCACCTGGCCAACCATGACAGAGCTGTCAGAGGGAGCTGCCAGGCAGGCGGGGTGGCAGCGGGGGCTCCCGGGGGGAACACGCTGGCAGCTCGTGGCAGGAGAGCCACGGGGAGATCCAGGACATCCCTCTGGGCAGGAGGGCAGCCCAGGCAGGGAGGGAGCTCCTGGGAGGCTTCAGGAGCCAGCTCAGACACATCCAGAGCCATGGGAGTCACGGGGACAGAGGGGATGAGAAGCCAGTGCGAATCTGAAAGGGCAGCCAGAGATTTTATTTTTTTTTCTCTTTCTTTTCCTCTTGAAGGAATGAAGCAGCAAGCCCTGGGGACAGTCAGCCACCAGAAGGGTTTTTCCAGGGGCTGCTGGAGAGCCCTGGTGCTGCACACAGCAGTGGCTCCTGGTGACTTCCACTGCTCAAAGGGACCCAGGGCTCCGGAGCCATTCCCAAATCCTTAGTCTTGCTCTTCCCAAAAAGGCACAAAGTCCCACAAAACAGCATGGGGAGGGAGAGGAGCTGATTCAAACTGCTGACTCAAGGCAAGGAAATTAAGAACAGATACTGGGAAAAAAAATAAAACAACAGAACCAGTTTCCCGTTCTTAAACACGAGGCTGTGTGACCTCGCAGAAGAATCACTTCTGGACTCCTTGCATAAACACACCAGGACAAGCTGGGAAGCAGCTTGGGCTGCTTAAATGGGAGCAGGAAAAAGGCAGAGTGAAGGTGAGGAAAACCTAGAGCTGCAGCTTCAGCTTCTCTCCTCCTATAGGAGTTTCCCAAAGTTTTGCATGGAGATTTATTTGCAAGGCATCCTGGCTGGGGGACACACAGAAAGGCCACAAAGACATGGCAGCTGCCTGGGAACTCTGCCTGGCTCAGCTGAACTGCTCAGCAGCATCCAGCTCTGCCAGGTGGAGCCCAGGAGCAGCTCAGCCCTGCCAAGGGTGGCTCTCCTGGCACGGCACAGCCTTCCCTGGGGCCGTGCAGCTTCCCTGGCACCCCCGTGCCCAGAGCTCCTGCACACAGACATGGGCAGGGTGCAGAGAAATGCCATGGTCGCTCACAAAGACACCTCCACGGGAATGCAGGGACACCAGAGAAGGTCCCCAGCCTCCAGCAGAGCTCCTGCAGCAGCTCCAGACATAACAGCCTCCAGCGGGGGCAGAGCTGTCTGCAGAGCTGTTTCCAAAGGCTCCGAGCCTGTGTGGTCTCGGGTCCAGGGAGACTCTGCACAATAAACCTCTCTGTGGAAAACTCCACATATTTAAAGCATCTTTCACCAGCAAAGAGGAAAAGCGTCAGTCAAAAGCATCAGGCTTTTGATTCCACCCACGATACCCCAACCCTGAAATGAGGGGAGATGTGAGAGCCTCACCCTCCCTTCAGCCACGGCACGAGAAACCCAAAGGGGCAGAGAAACCAAAGGAGCTGAGCAACCCAGCCAAGCCAGAGCGGGTTTAATATAGAAAAGGGAGTGGGAAATTGTAAGAGGAAAGGCAAAAAAAAAAAATGGAGGGAGGTGGCTGGAAACAAAGAAAGTTCTTGGCACCACGCTGCTGTGCTTGGCCCCTCTCCATCAGCCTTCACTGCCACAGGCTGCAGGGCTGGGGAGGGGACAGAGGGGCTCCTGTGCCATGGGATGCCAAAGCTCGGAGCAGGGAGGGACAGCTCAGTGAGCAGACAGCTTGGGAGCCCCTCACTGCTGCTTTGTGGCTGGGGAGCTGGGAGGAGGCTGGTGCTGGCTGAGCTGGCCCTGGGGAGGGCATGGAGAAGGCACTGCAGCCACAGGGCACCAGGGATGTGGGCCCTCTGGCAAAGGGCAGGCAGAGCTGGAGGGGGCTGGGTGACTGGGATGGAGCAGCACCAGGGCAGGCAAATGCTCACCACCACCCAAAGCAAAGCAGCTTCTCCTCACTGCAGTTCATCCCTTTGATTTGTACCCCGGTGCCACCCAGCGTGGCACAGCCTGGCAGGGCACAGCACGGCCTGAGCACACGGCCAGCACTGCTGGCATGGAAAGGGCACACACACAAGGCTGTGCCACAGGCAGGGACCCCCAAGCACTGCTGGCATGGAAAGGGCACACACACAAGGCTGTGCCACAGGCAGGGACCCCCAAGGACTGCTGGCATGGAAAGGGCACACACACAAGGCTGTGCCACAGGCAGGGACCCCCAAGGACTGCTGGCATGGAGAGGGCACACACACAAGGCTGTGCCACAGGCAGGGACCCCCAAGGACAACCCTCAGGCCCGCTCAGACCCCTCAGTCACACAACAAAAGCCCCTGCCCGTGTGCCCCGGTCACACTGAAGGTCACATTTATGGATTCTTCTGTTTCCTATTTCCCACTCTGGCACGAAAGAGCCGGAAGACAGAGACACCCTCCAAAGCTGAGCTGTGGGGATCAAGGTCAGAGAGCTGGGAGCAGGCAGAGGCCAGGGATGGCCCCAGTGCTGAGGCTCACTGCTGGAGTCCAGCGTGAGCATCAGCTTCCCACAGGGAGCTGCTCCCACCTCAGCAGGCATGGGCCAGGCAGGATTTGGCCCTTCCACATTCAAGGTTCTCAACAGCCTTGAGTAACGTGGCTGGGGAAGAAAAACAAAGGAGAATTTGAGTTTGAGTGCTGGTTTTCATCCACAAAGCTAAGAGTGCTCCATTAAACCCCAACTGCCAAGAGGTGAGGAGGAAAAACTGGTGAGCTCTGGGGAAAAGAGCAGGGCCAGGCACAAGGACAGGGCAAAATTCCTCCCAAACTCCCTGCCTGTGGCCGGCCTCGCTGGGACAGCATCATGCAGCTGACAGGAAATGGGATGAGGCAAGGCACAACCACAGGATACAGCAGCAAAACACCACTAAGGATGCTGAGAAAGCCCTCAAACCTTTAGAGGCCACCAAGAGTCAGACTGCAGCTTCCCTCTGGCTCTCTTTCATTCCTAGTTTGGTTATCTGGGGACACTACACTGCATGCATTTCACACTATTCCTGCCAACCTCCTCCTGCCTCACTCAGCTCCCCCCGCTGCCCACAGGACATTCCCACCATACCAAGGGCATGGTCACCCTTCCCGTGGAGACAGCACAGGGGGAGTCATCCCCTGATGCCCCTTTGAAGCCAGAATGATTCACAAGGGCAGAAATAACACCGAAAATCCAGGGGAATAACTCAGCTGTACCAGGTGACACCATGCCAGGTGCCCACTGAGCTCTGCTCCAGCTGGGCAACCAGGGCACCACAAAACACAGTTCATGGGGCACGAGCTCCTCAGAAACACCTTCAGGGCTACAAATGTAAGGCACTAAGGAACCACTGAGGCTGCAGATTGGCAGCTCTGTCCTCCTCTCATTCTCCATAATCAGTTCCAGATAAGAAATGGGGCTGGGCTGGACAAGGAATGAAACCACAAATGGCCTCACCATGACAAGGAACAGAAAGCCCTAACCTCCCATCACAGATTCCACACCAAAAATGTAACACCCTCACTTTTTGAACGTGGTTCTCCTCAAATTTGTTTTAAAATACCTGCAGATCCCATCAACCAGATTCCACCACGCACTGTTAATTACTTTCACAATGAAGCTGCCACAAACGAGGTCTTCACCTTGTTGGAAGTTTTGCCATCTCGTTCATGGGGCTTGCAAAATAAATGCTGCACACTTCTTTTACATTTCCCTTTTTCATGGCTACATGGAGGCTGGGAGTGAAAGTCCTGTGAGAACTTAATCCAGCTTTCCCAATAAACTAACCCACCCAAACAGTATGCTGCTCTCTCTCTCCTGCTGAATGGATATATTGAATTTTGGATGGTGCTCCAGAACAGCTATTTAAACCTGTGTAACTATGGAAATGTTCCTGGTAGGCAGAAATGGAGATGGGATTTAATGGCACTGCTATTAACACATACAAACACACACATTGCAGCTGCATCAAAACAAAATATCCTGAAGCTTGCCCAAGGGAAAGAAAACCACCCAAATCTGGATTTAGTAGGAAAAAGCTTTATTTTAGGGCTTCTACTCGAGAATACCAAACACAATACTATAAAAAGGTCCCACATGAAGTCCTTTAAAGGAAAATCCAGTCTGTGTCAACTGTGGCTTTGTTTTGGGTCTTTTCTGAATAAACATTCATTTATCAGAGACGTGGCCAGACCAGAGAAATGACAGTCAGCTACTCTGTCTCTCACAACGATTATTTTTAAACTTTACCCTTTGCCTTCTCAGATTTGCAGGATGGCCCTGGAGGCCTCACCGGCAGCATCCCTGAACTGTGATCACTTCACACAGGACTGGATGGGAAATGTTACTGAAAATGTTACCTCAGCCACTGCCTGAAGGATGGAGTTGCCTTTTCACTTGGATAATGGGCTGCCAAGAGCCAGAGCATCCTGCAGCAAACACCTGCACAAGGATTTCTCACTGCCTCGGTTAATGCCCATGCAAAAAAGCTTAAAAACACAAGTGGAGTTTGAGGGCACAGGGCTGTGCTTGGGTCCCCAGCTGAACCCCAAAACTCAGCTCAGCACCTGTACCCAGCTACCCAAACCCTGCCTAGCACCTTGCTGGGTCCTTGCCCTGCAGTTTGGAGAAATATTTTGCCTCCTGCTTCATAGCAGAGCTGCAAAAAACAGCTTTTTGTCTCAGGCAACACAATTCTTTATGTATCAATTACCCAGGTGAAAGGCAAACCACAGCAGCCCGAAGAGAGCCAGCTCTCCCCACTGCAGGTGCTACAAGGACTTTGAAACACTGGCTTGATCTCACTTTTCTGGCAAAGTGGAATTCATAACTTTGTTCTGTGGCCTCGCAGAGCAACACAAGCGCACCTTTGTCCAGCAAAGAGCAGCCTCTGCCTGATGCAGAGGAGCTGGAGCAGGGCAGGTCATCACAGAAGCAACAGGAGGAAAAGCCAGCGTGCTCCTCCAGCCTCCCCAGGGACAGGAGAGCTGCCTCAGGGATGGAGCAGAGCACATCTGTGCTCACAGGGAGAAGGCAGAGGGCAAAGGTTATCCACGGACACTGGGCCATCACCTCGGATTCCCACTGTGCCACCAGCCACTGCCTACAGATGATTCAGCCATGATTTGCTGCCTCTCCCTCTCTTCGCAGGAGGAGGAGGAAGGGAAAAAAAAAAAAAAAAAAGGTTTTGGTTTCATATAATTAACTGGCTTTGTGAATCCGCCTGGTGCTATTGATTCCTGCAGCAAGGCGAGCGCTCCCATTCACTCCAGCGCCTGCAGGCTGCCGGCCCCTCCCTGGCTCAGCCCTCTGCGAGCCACGCTGGCTCCCGCTGCTGGAATTGGGTCCAAGACAAGTCCAGGGAAAGGCTGGAGGCAGAGGGATCCGCTGAGGAGGCCGAAGGGCCGGGCAGTCACGGACCGTGAGCAGCCGCCTTCTCCCACCGCTCCCGGAGCTCCGGTGTTCCCACCCATGGCCCCGCCATCCAGCTCTCCGCTCAGAAAACATCGCTGTCCCAGTTTTCCAGCCTCCCAGGGATTATTTGTGCTCTGCCCAACTCCACCCGGCTCTCCATGACGGGCGGAGGGCGAGCAGGGACAGCGCACGAAGCGGATGCCGTGCGGCACTCGGGGATGCGCGTCCCAGCCGTGGGGACACCGCTCCCGAGGGGCACAGGAGGGGCTGAAGGGAGAGCAGAGCAGCTGCCACAGCCCATCCCAGCCCGGCCTCGGGACGGGACCTGACGGCGAAGCCCCGGATCCGCCAAGACAAACAGCAGCGCACAAAGCTGCGCACGTACGCGCTGCTCCGGAGCGGGGGCACGGCCGCGATGAGTAAGGCCGGGATGGACACGGCAGGAAAAAGGCACATCTGGAGCCAGGCTCGGCTACGGCTGATAAAGCTCCAGGCCAGGGCAGCAGGAAGAAGGGGTGATAAGGAGGTGGGTGGCAGCAGCCACGCCACATCCCTGATGCAAGGAGAGCCCCCTCTGCCCTCCCCTCCTGGAGCTGGCTGCCCTCGGCTTTCCTCCAGTTGTTGCTCAATGCCACAGAGCAGCCGAGGGGACCGGGAGAAGCTCTTGATCTCCCAAGAGCTCTGAAATCCCTGGCTCTTCTGACAGCAGACTCCAGGCAGAGCAAACACCACATCCGCACAACCCAAATGTGCCACGAACAGTGTGTCACTGGGTCACCCCGGTCTAAGGCAAAAAGGGGAGGGAAGAACATTTTGGTCTTTGTTTTATGGCTGATACCAAGATCCACCCACAAGCTCTACATGTGTGTCTGGAAACACACCAAAGTTTAAATCATTAAAAAAAAAAAAAAAAAAAGAAAAAACCACACACACACAAAACAGAAAACCAAAAATTCCAACACCTTCAAAAATAGACAAACCCAGAACAGTTTGGAAGATGCCCGGGAGCACGCAGGAAGGCGCTGGGCAGGATGCAGGGGACACGAGGGATCCTTCCTAGGGACCGAGCACTATCCAGGGAGCAGAAAGCAGGAGCCGGGTGGTCCCTTGCCCCGGGACTCTGCGACCAACAGGTCCCACGGCCCCGGTGCCGAGCCACTGACGCGGGGACGCCTTCGCCGCGGTGCCCGTGGCCGCTGCCCGATGCGTGCAACCCCAGCCCGCATCCCCCGGGCATCCCCCGGGCATCCCCCGCGGGTCGGCACCGGGAGCGGGGTCTGGGGGCAGCGGCGGAGCATCCCCACGCTGGCAAGGGGGGACCGCGGGACCCCCACGGGACACCCGTGAGAGCACCCCCGGCAGCGCTGCCGCCCTCCTCCTCCTCCTCCTCCTCCGTCCTCCCTTCCCGGAGCTCCGCGCGGGAGCGGGGCCGGCAGCGCCCGGCCTTTGTTCGCCCAGGGCCGGGCCGGGGCACTCACATAGTGCTTGTTGGGGATGCGCCGCTTCTGCACGTCCAGCACCTTCACCTCGGCGATGCTCCGCCTGGGCATCGCCGCCGCCGTGCCCCTCACACCGCGGGGAGCGGGGACGCTCTGCCGCCCGCCGCCGGGACCGGAGGCTGCAGCGCGGCCGAGCCCCCCCGCGCCGCCCGCTCCGGGGGCGGGAGGCGGCCCCGGCCCGGCCCGGCCTATCCCGGCCTGCGGGGCGGCCCCACCGCCGCCCGCTTAAAGGGGCGGCCGGCCCCGAGCTGCCCTCGGTGTGTCCGCTCCGCGTCCGAGCTCGGCGCTGCGGGACAGAAATGTTTCAGAGGGCGCAGCGCCCGCCGGTCCCCCCCGGGGAGGGGTCCCCGCTTGCCCCGCTTGCCCCCCACTACCTCGTGGTGGTTCTACATCCCGCTCTTGTCCCGCCACAGCAGCCCCAAAGCGGCCGTGGGTTGGCCGCCAGCAGCCGCATCCCTAAAGGATGCAGGGGATGAGCAGGGAAAGGTCTGTCTCGGTCCCACAGGCAGGGCTGCCTGGGCCAGGACAAGCCGCATACCTGCGTGGAGAGCCTGAGTGCAAGGGCGTGTAGGGACAGGAAGGGGGAATGGCTCCGAACTGAGAGTAGGTTAAGATTGGGTATCAGGAAGGAATTCTTTACCGTGAGCACGGTGAGGCACTGGCACGGGTTTGTCCAGGGAAGGTCCACCCCTGGAAGTGTCCTGGGTGTTGGACGGGGCTTGGAGCAACCTGGGACAGTGGAAGGTGTGTCCCTGCTCATGGAATGGGATGATTTTTAAGGTCTCTTCCAACCCAAACCAGTCCATGATTCTATCCCTGTGAGCCAGGAGCTGACCAAGCACACCCACCTCTCCTCCTGGCAGCCCCCCCTCCTGCCACGCTCCGTGCCCAGCCGTGCCCTTGTGCCAGCAGAGGAGCCAGGGCAGTGAGCAGGCACTTCCCTACATCAGCACTTACCCGTGGCCTCCGTCTTCCCAGCAGCTCCTCAACACGTGGCATAACCACAGCTCTCTCCCCCGTTGGGCTTTTAATTACATTATAAAGTTACTCAAGGCTTACACTGGCAGGTCATTAGTTTTCATATGAATTTAATTTAATCATAAACAACTCATCTCACTCCTTAGCGGCTCCTTAAATGTGGCTCTTTTTAATACTATTAACTTTGCTACAGCCACCCCAGAGAATTAATGGAGGTGCAGGCAAGTTGCCAGTGCTTTATTGCCCCTCCCCACGGGCTCATCTTCATCCTCCTCCCCCTCAGCCAAGCCCCAGGCCACAGTGCCCCTGCAGGAAGGTTGCTGGGTTGTCTGAAGGGGACATCAGGCCCCTGGTGAGCTCCCTGGTGCCTGCTGGGGTGCAGACACAGCGCTGGGTTACTTGTGGACCAGCTGCACACCACTCACACCCCTGCCCCAGTCATCACTCCTCGGGCAGACGTGGAGATGACCTGTGGAATCCTCCCTCCCTTCTGTCATTCTGACATTCATGTGGGATGCTGGGGCTGGACCTAGAAGTCCTCATCAAGAGCCTGGGATAGCACCAACATCTGGAACTGCAGCTCCTGATGGTGTGTGGAGTGCCCAAGCTGGAGCAGAGGGAGTTTTACTTTTTTTAAAAGCCCTGAAAGATGCACAAATCCTCCAAAGGGTGATGAGGAAAACATCCAAAGCTGCTGGTAAGAGAGGGAGTGTACACCGAGATGTGGCGCAATGGAGAAGGCAGATTAAGGGAGGACTAGAACAATTTCTGGTCTTCACATGCTGAAAAGAAAAATTAAGGTAGAGAAGCACTTCAGCATCAGCATGGCCTTCCCCCTGAGCTGCTGAAGGGATTCCATCACTCCTGGCCCCCGGCAGCCCCAGGCACTGGCTGGCAGCTAATGAGCACCCAGGAACAGGCAGGGCTTGGAGAGAATCACAGCTTAGGCTGCAAAATGGCTCCTGTGTTTAATTAACAAGTCTAATGAAGGCTGTTGAGAGGAGAGCAGAGTTGCTCTGCATGCTGACCACATCACCTCCCCAGGGAGAAACGCTGGGAAGCGACTGTGGAGAGGCAGAGCCTGCCTTGGGCTCTGCTGTGCCTTGGTCATTTATCAAGGAATCTGTCAAGGATTTACTAAAGGAACCCAAATGAGGGGCTTGTGAGTGCCCTGGGAGTCCTGTGACCGGCCCATACCTCGGGGGATGCTGTGCAGGACAGCAGAGATGTGGCAGCAGCACACCCCATGATAGGGGTGGGTGGTACAGGTACAACTGAGGGGAGTTTGAGGATTACCACATCATCCCCTGCTGCCCTAACCAGGGGCTGAAGCTTCACGAAGCCAAATGAAATAACATAACTATAATAAAATAACTACACAGGAGAGGTCACAACCTGTACAAGAGGCAGGAACGTGCACTCTCCCTCGTGTCTGTCAGGATCAACTGAGCAATTTAAAGCAAGAGGGCAAATGAATTCTGAGAAGCCACCCCTCAGCTTGGATGTACAAATGGGTTTCTGCACAGCTGTAAGTGGACTGCAGCTGTTTGGGCACAGCTGGGCAGTCCCTGAGGTCTGCCTGGTGCCAGGGAGGGAATGGAATGAGAAAGCAGTGCCCACCATCTGAGCTGCAGAGGGAACGCTGTCCGCAGTCGTCCTGGCACGGAGAGCCTGCTGCTCACTTCTGTTTTAGAACTGGGAGGTTGTGCCAGGTGACTGAGTGTCCTGGTCCTCCCTGAGTACAGAACAAATGCATCCATCTTCCCTGAGCCACCTCACAAAGATCAGTCAGAAATTCTGCTCCTACCCCTACCGAGGACAAAGCCCTGCAGCTGAAGCCCAGCACAGCAGAGCTGGGACCACACCAGGGGTGGAGGTCACCAATTCCCAGCTGTCACCAGGGATGATTTTCCACTGCTGTGACCCCTGAATTGCAGGATTTAGGTGCCACCCACCCCAGCCAGGCTGGCAGCAGGCAGCACCCAGCCTGCCCAGGCAGAACAGAACCCATGCAGGGCATGCTCAGCCCTCAGATGGGGAGCTCTGGGAAACTCCTGAGGACAACGCTGGAAAAGTCCTGAAAGCCCGAGGAGAAGCAGGAGATCTGCTGGAAGGGGTGCCACAGAGAGTGAAAACCCAGGGAAAAGAGGGAGAGCCTCTCCGGACTCCAGCGCTGTGCCATCTAGTGAGCGAGAGGAGCAGCAGCGAACGCCCAGCCCCTGCCAGCCTGGGAGCCGGGTCCGGAGCAGTCCGGGACGGGCTGCCAGGGCAGCGTGCCCCCGAAATCCAGCCCCATCTCGGCCAGGAGAGGGGCAACAACAACCACCAGCAGCAAGGCAGGGCCAGCACCTCCAGAGAGGCTCGGATTGCTCAAGCCATGGGAGTTTGGAGAACAAAGCAGGGGCCAGGGCAGCTTTTGGCTTCAGAGGGTGTGGATGACTTTGGGACTCCTGCAGAGACAAAGGGAGCACAGATGCAGCCATGGGAGGAAAGCACTCAGGCACAAGCCCCAAGACTCTCCCTGCCTGCCCTGCTTTTGCTTCCCCCAGAGAGCTCCATCAGCACGAACTGCAAAAGCCCTTGGGCAGCCCAGAGGAGTTTGGAGCCCAGATGTGACAGGACAGGAACCACAGGGAATGCTGCAGCTGCTGCAGCACCAGGAACTCCTCAGGGCTGTCAGCTCTGTTTTTAAAAATTAAGAAAGATTTTTACTTTTGCTGTGTTTCCAGCACAGCACCAGGACAAAATGGGAGTTAGCAGTTATTTCTGGAATATACAGTACTTATAAATCTATGTTGGATCCTCATGGTTGAAGCTCCCCTCAGGCACTGCCAAGGACATGCAGATGAAGTTAAATATTCCCAGATCTGCTTCACTGGGATACACTGAGTGAGACCAGTGCAGTCCTGGTACACATAAACAAAATGATTAATTATGTGGCCTCAGCTACTCCATTCCTTACTGTCTCGTGGAGCAAGGAGACAGGAAGCCTCAGGCTTTGCTCATCCTTCTCTCACTGCTCATTAAAAACCTCACCAACAACAACTTCCAGTCCCAATTCCATCTCCTTTTCAGCACCTTACCTGAACTCATGTCCTGCACTTTTCCCTGGAGTGGACACTGCCAGGAAGGTCACTTCCTGCCTGAAATCCAAGGTTAAATGGGCAGCTTCTGGCACAACCTTCCAAAAATCAGGGCAAACCCACACCAGCTCCATGGGTTCGTGTCAAAGCTGCCCTAATTTAATGTGGTGCATCCTTGAGAGAAATCCATGAGACCAGCAGGTGAAAAGCTGTGAGCAGGGAACAAAGGCCACGTGGGCTCCGTGGTGGGTTAGAGGTGCTGGGAGCTTTTGTGAGCAGCCCAAGGGAGGAGGCAAAGATCCCCCCCTGCACTGACAGGATGAAACATGACTTACATCCTGATCCTACAACACAGCCCAAGTTCTCCTGAGCAGAGGAGAGTGTGGGAGGAGACAGGGAGGCATCCCTAGGACCTCTTTGTCCCACAAAAACAAGGGGACTGAGGCTTTTGTCTGAGATTCCTGTGAAAGCCAGGCCAGCTGATTCCAAAGGAGGAACGATCCACGCAGAAACGCTCTGCACTCAGGGTGCAATACTCACTCTTCACCAAGCAGGGTCAGCCCAGCACCATCGGAACACGCACTGAAGCCATCCAGGGAACGGCTGCTTCAGCTCCACCACAATTTCAGCTTGGTGGCAAAGATGTTCCTGCCCCTGAGCAGCAGGAGAGGCTCCAGCTCAGTTTTTGAAGAACTGGAGGTTCAGCCTTGCGAAGTTCAAATGCCAGCAGTTTCTCTAAGTCAGTAGAATCCAGACCAAAAGCAAAGCTGATCCGAGGGCACAGCTGGCAACCAGGCACAAAATCAGACCCATGCCCAGGTTTCTGAGTGTTACTTTATTAGAGAGGTCTTTACATCAGAGTGGTGGCCCCACCGGAGATATTTTACAAAATATTTTAAAAATCCCTTTTTATTCAAAGCCACATTTTTTAAAATGGTGTCCCATCCCCTCCCCAGAAAGCAAGCTGGGTTTAATCAGGGTTCCTTCTGATCAGGCAACAACAAAAACATCCTCTTTTGAAAGGAGGGAAAATGATAACCATGCTGTAAACATGACAATCAGATTATGTGCTCCCCTTCTAGGAGAGGGACACGGTCCTGGAGCCCTGGCACATCCAGGGAGGGAACACTATATAGGAAAAGGAGAGGACAGAACCATTCCTACCTCTGTTAGCAGGGCTGTGCTGCTCTCTCCAAGCTTAAAATCAGCTGGGGTGGAGGGACAAACTGCTTTACCACGGGGGCATTGCACCAGCTTTGAGAGCCCCAGAAATAGTTCCTCTTTGAGAGCCCCCAGAAACAGTTCCTCCTCATGGCTGCAGGGTGTCCAGAGAGAATGGTGCTCCCTGGGCTGGTGGAGAAGGCACCAGAGGCAGCCATGCCCTTCAGCTGAGGGAGGAATGTGGTGGCACAGTGCTGCAGGACAGCTTCTGCAGGCCCCTTCAGGGACAGCCACTGGGCTCCTGTGACAACAATTTCATAGAACAGCTCCAGCCTGACCCCAAGAGGACCAGGACCAGAACCACTGGGGCTGCTGTTACACATCCCTGGCGTGGTTACAAGTCCCCAGTCAGCCCCTTGCCCATTTAGGAACATCCCTTTGTGTTCATCAGCCTTACCTCAGTTCCCAACCTGGCATTACCACATCTCAAAGGCACAAGCCACACTTTGGAGATGGGGCAGGAACTCTTCCTATGTTCATTAACAGAGACATCACTGCTGTGAAATCAGAGGAAACCTGGACTGGCCCAAAGAGACAGAGTCTTGCTAGCTTGCAGGAAGCTTATAAATGTGGAGTAGGAGCTCTAAATGGGTAGGAAATGCCCACCCCAGGTACAGAGTTGAAGACCTGGGGGCTGCCTCCTCCATCCCAGTACCTAGAAGGGAGGCACATCACATCCCACCTTTCCCTGAAATGCCAGTGCATCAACAGAGGAGACTTGAAAATAACAACTTTTTCTTTTCTTTTTTTTTTTTTTAAGCAGAAATATTTTTTCTTGCTTGAGAAACAGGCCTAGAACAAACAATGTTGTCCAGAGAAAAACCTAAGTGCTGCCTTACACCTTTGGCTTGTGTAAAGAGGAAGGTGCTGCCAGAGAGATCCCTGACCCCCTCCCCAGCTCTGTGCTCTGAGTCCCACCCAGCAGCTCAGCCAAGCCCTGCCTTGTGCAGGGGGAGGGGACAGAAAGGACAGAGGACCTGCTCTGCCACTCTGTCCACGACTCCCAGCCAGGAGAACCATCCAAAAAGCTGTGGCACATCACAAGGAGATGAGACATCAGTGGACAAAGAGATGCTGGGAGCAATGAGCCCCCTTTGCATCTCTTCCCTTGTTTCACTGCTCCTTTATTCCTCCCAAACAATGCTCTGCAGCCATAACCCGCTGGCCAGGCTGGCTGAGCCACATGGCCCCACACAGAAAGGACTTAAAAACCAGTCTCAAGCACCTGGGTGACCCTGAGAGCTCTGGTACTGACACCCTTCACCCTCCACTCATCCCAAAGGCACATGACAGTGACAGACCCTTCACCAGGACCCAACCTCCTCTCTGCACCTGCACTTACACTTCTCCAAGGACCAGAGCCTGCAGCCAGCTGGACACTTTAATGACCCCAGAATCCTGCTAACACAGGGTTAGCTCAGTGCCAGAGGTGCTGTGGTCATGGCAAAGGAAGAGCAGAAGCATCTTTGGGAGGACATCGAGTCCCTTTCTGCATACTCTGTGTGGGGAGGAGGAGGAAAGAAAAAACCCAGCCCTCCCCAGGCAAAAACCCCCAAATTGCTGTCTCTCCGTGGCAAAAAAGGGTCCTGTGGAGAGGAGAAAGTCTAAGGCAAGTGTTGGGGGCCTCAAGGCCAAGGTGAGTTTAAGACAATGCCAAAGCTGCGCTGCCCCAGGCCAGGCCTTACAAAGGACTGGGACAGGAGCAGCCAGGGTGGAGAGAGGGGGTGACAGCCCTGCCCTGAGGGGCTGTTTCTCCTGGTCAGAGTGGTCACTGCTCCAGTCTGAGCTGACAAACCCAGTGAGCACCAGGCTCAGCCAGGAGGGAGGCATCCAGCCAACAGTGCAAGTACGATCCAGAGAGGGTCCTGCCCCCATTCCCAGCCTGGAGCTCCTGGGAAAGCCACCCCACCTTCCAGTCAGCATTCCCTCAGCACACAGGCCATGTTTATCCCAGGCAGAGCGAGGGCACAGGAGGGTGCTGTGGTAAGAAGGGGCTGCTGAGAGGATCTTCCAAGTCCAAGTCACCCCCCTGCAGCCCAGGAGGACACAGCCAGTACCAGCTGGTGGCCTGCCAGGCGTTACAAGCCCTCTGAGGAGCTGAAGGGGACAAACTTGGCGTGTTTGGTCGGGGACACTGGCATCTGTCCATCGGCCTCCTCGCTCAGCTTGAAGAACATCTCCTGCTCACGCTTCTTCTGGTTCAGCTCATCCTCCAGGGCCTTAAGCAAAGAGAACAACACAAGAGCTGTGTTTGAGGTTGTTCTGGAGCTATGGGCACTGTCCCCTCCTGCCAGCCAGGACACCCTGCTCACACCACACCCAGCAGGGCCCACCTTCTTCCGTGGCCTCAGCTTGTCTCGCCACTCCTTCATGTGCTGGTTGTGGTTCTCATCCAGGGACTTCAGCTTCTGGGTTTCGTGCTCAATCAGGAGGTGACACTTCTCATTCTAAAAACACAACAGCAAACATGACACTCATCAAGCAGCTGCAACTGTGCATCCAGTGGTCAAACAGGATTTGTCTTGGCCAGAGACATTCAGAGCTCTGAGCTCCACGTTTAGACACGGCAACAAAAGCCTCTCAAGGCAAGAGCAAGGGGACATCAGCTCACAGACAGCCCTCTGCAGCCACTTCTCAAGAGGCTGAGACCTGCACAGGCAGCTCTGGGAGCCCAGGCCATGAGGGATGAGTACCTGCAGATGCTGGAGCTCGTTGGTGTTGCTCTCACACTGGGCCTGCATGTCCTTCATCTGCGACTCGTGCTTCTGCTGCTGGTGCAGCCGCTCTGCCTTCTGCCTCTTCTCCTCCTGCAGAGCAAACTGGGGGAGAGAAAAGCAGGGTCCTGAGTAGGCAGCATTGCCCTGCTCCCTGGGGCTGGCTGAGACACCAGCCCAGCTTCCATTATTACACAGGAAAGGAGGAAAAGCCCCGAGGATGCTTCCCAATACAAGTCACGATGAAGACAGCACTGAAAACCACCTGAGATGCCACCAAACAGAGCCCTCTAACCCAGCAGTGGGTTAAAATCTGGAAATAACTGCTTTTTCCCAAATTCCCTTCTCCCACCAAGCCAAGCCTCAACTCCTGGTGCCTTTCCAGGCCCTGACCTGTTTGATCTTCTCCCTCTGCTCAGCAGCACTGCCGCTGGAGTGGATGTGGAGGCTCTTCTTGTACATGGCCATGCGTGTCTTGCCCTCGCTGCGCTGGATTTTGGGCAGCCGGGCCCTCTCCTGCTGCTGCCGGACCTTCAGCTGCTCCAGCATGCGCTGGTTGTAGCGCTGCATCTGCTCCCTTTCCTGCACACAGACACGGGTCAGAGCAGCAGGGACACCTCTCCAGAGTGCTGGGGAGAACAGAGAGAGCTGGAGAGCAGATTTGGGACTGGCGTGGAAGTGGCTGGTGACAAAGGGACAAGAGGGGGTGAAGATGCTGTGAAAGAAGGGGCTGCAAGTGCCAGTCTTCACTCCCCACTCTGAGAACCAACCACATTAAATCCTGGGCAGTGGCAGATTTCCAGAAAAACCCCCCAAAATTCCCAACTTCTTGCACATTAAATGCACAAAGCAAGGCAGCCTTATTGCCTTCTTGACACCAGCTTTAATCTGGTCCTTTTTCACCAATAATGACCAAGCCCTTTAACTCCCAACCCACCCTTTCCCCCTTTAACAGCCTGGAAGGGAAGCCCCAGGGACAGCTGGACACTTTGCTGACCCACAGCAGTGTGGGAAGGTGCAAAGCCTTCACCTTCTCGTGCTTCCGGAGCAACTCGTGCCTCTGGAGGAAATACTGGTCCTTCAGCTGCTGCTTGACAAGCTGGTGTTTCTCCTGCTGCTGACGCTCTTCCAGATCCCAGATGCAAGCTTCCCGGTCTGTGGGGAGGAGAAGGAGGGGAGATAACCCACCCCAGCCTGTCAGCTTGGTCACACAAAGTGTCCTGAGCTCAAGAGACCTCTGTGCACACAAACATTGCAGCAGATGTTGGGGCTGATCATTCACCTCCTGTTTTCCAAGAGAAATTGGTTGCAAACCATATTGGAGCCTGATTTATTGCAATTATGAAGCCTAATTGGTTCATATTTGTAAAGCACTTTGAAGATAAAAGCACTAAGCATTATTATTGTTAAACATTTAGGCAGGACCTGGCAAGGCTGGTTTTTTCCACATCCCATCCTGCCAGCTTGCAACCCTGTCACAGCATCTGCTGCGTGGGAAGAGCCAGGGCTGGATAAGCCCATGGTTACAGCATTCCCTCCCCTCCCTCACAGCCTTTGCCACCCACCTCTCATGAGCTGCTGCTTCTTGTTGAGGCACTCACGCTCCTTGTCACAGATCTCTTTTTTGTTCTGGGCAGTGATGTTCTTCATGGCCTGCTCCAGGTCCTCCTTCTGCTTGGCCAAAAACTCCTGTTCCTGTTAAAAAACCAGCAGTGCCACCATGAGCTGCCCTCCTGCTGCAGCTTGGAAAGCAGCTGCTGGGGTTTCAGAACCTGCCAGTCCCTCCAGCAGGAGGGATGGTTCATCTACTGCACATCTCCCAGTCCTGGAACTGGGGGGATCTGCCCTGAGCCTCACCATGGTTTGTTTTTTCTGGGTGAAGTCGTCCATCTTCGCCTTCAGGTTCCCCTTGCGCTGTTGCCGTGGCAGCTTCTCGACCTCGTTCTTCACCTGTGGGGAGGGAAAGGAGATTTCCCTGCAGATGGCTGTAGGTGAGGAACAACCTGACCTCGTGCCACTGAACAGCTCAGGAATCACCCAAGAGGCCCTCAGGAATCACCCAAAACACCTCA